>JAHPZR010051056.1:0-7500 GCA_019787425.1 Platygyra sinensis | reverse complement strand
GCATTGTACATTATTTTGGTGTAAAATTAGACGAGTATTTCTGTATTTGCACACTGACAAAATGTGATCATTTTTTATTGTCCTACAAGTTTTAATTAGTGATTTGTAAGAAAACACAAAAATAACGGCAAACCAATAAACAAAAACTGATCATGACCGGGTAATGGGCTCCTGATCATGATAATTCCTTCATTAAGATCACAATTTAAAGGTTTAATGAGCTGATTTCAAGAACATTCTGCGAACTGTCCTTTGTTAAAGTTTTACACTCTATTTAAGCTAAGCTCTAATCGGTTTACTTTTACCTCCATTTGACACTTTGGGTGTGGCTCACTGCAGTGTTCACACAGTACAATCCTCCACTGGCAAGTGACACTCACGTGTTCACTGAGGTCTTTCCGTTTCAATATAACTTGACAGTTGTCATTGTTACAGGGAACATCTCTAAGAGGGCAGGATGCCAAGTGAGTCTGTCGGAGAACCAAAGTGTTTTGGTTAAGATCGCTTACCGTCAAAAATCACTTCTTGAACGTCTACGTTATTTAAAGCAAGTCATCTTAGCTTTCATATGAAAATTCTGGTTTTCATATGTCACACCATAGCTTCAACAATTTACGACATAAACACCAGCTTTTGAATTAGAACAAAACTTGTTATTTACCCAATAGTCCTTTTAAGGCCAGAGATGCAGTTAAGGAATATTCCATTAAGAAGACCACAGAGACGAAAATAGTCACGCTAGCGCTATTTTGAATGATTTTGACCATCGACAAAATTGCCTTTTAATTAATAAAAAGAAAAAGAAAAGAAAAAAAGAAAAATGAAATAAACACTTTACAAAGATAGAAAATCACCGAAGAGGATAATAATAAACCAGATTACAAGGGATTACAAACAACAAAATTGAAAAGTTTAGGACCAAACTTTCCAAAGCGTTTAACCGTAAGGTAGCCCCTTTAAGACTCACTCTTAAAATGGTAGTCCCAATATGAAGTGAAATGTTTATATTCGCAAATTATTCCACAGGTATCCCAAGCTGCTTGGGAGCCTTTTAGTTTAAATGGACGGCACACCCGGTGAGTGACGGGATAATGTTCCCAGCAACGATGATACCCACCCAATAACACTATCCCTTCACCAACCGGATGTACCTTTAATTTGAACCGAAAGGCCAGTTTGCTAAGCCATTTCCCAACGGTCGGTGTACGGACATACGGTCATCGCATCATTCCACGGGTCTATAGGAAATACTTGCAGGATCTGAGTGCTGCAATTGCCATTCGGCGGACGTTTTCCTTCGGCGGAGGGAGGCAATGGTTAGAGCAACTATCAGACTTCCCCTGGGTGGAATCTTGAAGCAATTGGAAGCGAATTTAAGACTGTTTCTTTTCAGTCGATCTGCTGGGCCTCGGCACTGGAGTTGTATACCTTGAGGAATGCAAACCTCATTCCCAGGGTCTCTCATCTTACCACCCCCTGGGGCGAGCGAGGAGAGACCCTGGGAACGAGGT
Organism: Platygyra sinensis; assembly: GCA_019787425.1. NCBI lineage: Eukaryota > Metazoa > Cnidaria > Anthozoa > Scleractinia > Merulinidae > Platygyra > Platygyra sinensis. The sequence goes on along the minus strand of JAHPZR010051056.1, from coordinate 5,989 downwards.
TGGAAACTCTTATGTTCACGTTGTTAGGTAATGTTCACGGCTCCCAGAGAGCTTGAAATACCTGTGATTACCGTATTCATTGAATTTACGCGAGCGAAAATTAAAAAAAAAGCGAAAATAAAGTAACGCGAGCAATAAGTGTCGCCAAAATAACATCACGCGAAAACTAAGTTACTTGCATTAGTTACTCTTAACATTAAGTCCAGTAGTTGTATTTTTTGTTACTTTGACGTTAATTGTACCGTTGATAAAGTCGGCACGATGTTTAGGTAACACTACCAAGGAACTAAACTGTGTGTTACTCGAAAACGCGAAGTTAAAGTGATTCGAAATGGAAAATAATCGAAAAATCGTGGAATTTGCGGCGCCTTTCGATAACATGAGAACTCTGAAATTCAAAGCTCAAACGGCAAATGTGTTTCTCACTACCGTCAATCAAATGCTCAGCGGCTCCTCTCAGCTTCAGACTTCTCCCGAGCACTGTTTCGTCGAGTACCGCGCGTTTGGCAGTAGTCGGAAGCTGAGAGGACCCGCCGAAAATTTGATTGACGTTAGCGAAAAACACATTTGACGGTTGAGCTTCGAATTCAGAGCTCGCAGCCCTAGAGCCCACATGTTATTGAAAGGCCCAGTAAGTGTCGCGAAATATGCGCACGTCAAAATCGCGAAATAAATGTGTCGCGAAAATTTCATGTAATTAAGGTATTATAAAAAACACCTGCTGGGGAGATAAAACAATGCACAGAGTTGTCGATAGTTCCTGTTCTCGTAGACACATCCCCGTATTTTACTTCGTATTGAGACTATACAGACAATACAGGTAGGTCGTTAGTCTTTCATTCAGCAGTCTTGGATACCGCGCAAGTAGACATTATATAAAGTTACCTCCTTGCTTCGTAGTTCCCCAGTCCAGGCACAATCTTCACTTGGACATTTAATGGCAAGAGAGAGAATCTTCCTTTCTGTTGCTTTGTCACGGAAAACCTCCTAAAAATCGAATAAAAATAATAATAACTTACTCGATCACCAACGACGTCTTAGTTGTAGTGGCCGGTTTAACTCAAGTGTTTGCTTAGGTGTTTTCGTGGAGGATTTGTTCACGTTTCGTTTTGTCTCGTTTCGTTTCTTTTCAAAAAGAAGAGAAACCTTCAACGCTGTGGGGATGTCTTCTTTGATATTTTAATATCAAAGAAGCAAAGGAACCTCCACCATGTTTGAATACATTCAAGTTGAAACTTTAATAGGAGTTTAAATATATGACAGATGTTCTCTGAACAAGCAATTAAAACTCGGAATAAACAGCAGAGAAATGAGCAACTAAAGAAATACAAAGCAAACGAAAACCGAACACAACGCAACTGGGAACACACATATGTTCCAAAGTACAGACAGAAGCTCTAAAAACGTAGGTGCTCAGTCTAAAAGGGCAATGACAGCGTTCAATTATTCGTATTGGTATTCGTACTCGTATCTGTATGTATCCAATGTATTCATATATAACCCGTATATTACTATGTGTTTGTATGTTACTCGTATGTACTCGTGCGTGTACAACGATCCAGAATTTGGTCATTTTATGTTGCTGTTTTGCAGAGGACGGTGAAGAAATGTACCAAGTGTTATAACGCACGTGCCCCCTTTTGAGGCCCAAGATTTTTTTTTAGCTGTTGCCGACCTAACCGAGCGCCGACTCTTGGATGTCAGGATTGTCAGGATTGAGCTTGCGCTAGCCTATTCAAAATAAAGTATTTGTTGTTCTCACTGTTATGTTTTCGGTTTTGGGGGTCATTGTGATCAAAACGCTGCCGCATAGGACGCTTTGTGACTGCTGGCTAAGTATATAACAAACTAGAAAGCCCAGGAGCCCGCGAAAAAAAAAACACGAAAAACACAGCGAGGTCCGTATCGGGGTAAATTAAGACAAATTCGCCCCCACCAGATGTGATTACTACCGTTTGCAAGCTTGCGTGAAGCGTGACGAAATAACTTTGTTTTGAAAAGTTACAACTTAGTCGTTTAGGGGTCAAAACTTATTAGTTATAAACGTGAAACTTACATGTGCCCGAGCCAGACAAAACTTTTAGTTTCCCGTGTGAACGAGAATCAAACGAAGTCGCAAGAGTTACAAGGGGTCGTCGATATGTACAAGGACGATTTTCCATCTCCACAGCTCTTCCCAGCAGAATTTCGGCGGTGGAGAATCAAGTATGCAGAGGAGGAAGAGCTCCCGGGCTCATGTGCCACAGCCCAGAAGCAGTGCGACGAGGAGGAATTTCCCAACATATTCACTCTGCTCAAAATACAATCCACTTTGCCCGTAACTACAACTAGTAGCTGCGAGTACGATAGGTCCTTCAGCGCGATGCGAAGGTTAAACACCTATATGCGATGCACGATGAGCAAGAACAGATTAGCGTCACTTGCACCTATGCATATCCATTACGACATGCAAATAGACCTTGAAGAAGTGGTTGAGCTATTTGCTACCATGCATCCGCGAATGGTAGAGCTATCAAATTTGCTGTGACACTTAATGTTACTGTGGCCCCTTGTTGTGATACGGACTGTTAGCGATTTAAGCAATAGACCACAAGTTTCTATGGGTTTTATACCAATAATGCACTAGCTTTTTGTATAGTAGGGAATTAAGGGACTTACAATAATAGAGCGATCCAAACTGACTAGGCTTTTGTAAATTATGCTTTTATTTCCCCACTGACTAAAATGCTTCACCTTAATGCTCCATTTTTTCCACTAAAATGCTCGGTTCCCCACAAAATGTCACTAAAATGCTCGGTTAATGCTCATTCATAGAGGTTTTTAAATTTTCATAATTTTAACCTCTCAACGAAGTTAACAGTTCAGAGTGCTTAACAACAACGCATACTTAGTTAACAACAACTTATGTAAAAGTTTTAATACATGAGACGAAAATTGAAAATGATCTGTTGTTGTGTTAATCCTTTGTCCCCTTTCTGTGATACTTTAGGTGAACGGAGGCTATAAGTTACTGAAGTCTTCATTTTCTCGTAAAAAATAGTTTTATTAAAATAATATTCATTTTCCTGGAAAATGCCACTAAAATGCTCGAAAAAATGCTAGCATATATAATGTACAAAAGCCTAAAACTGACGTTTGATTAAAAGCGCTTTTTCTTCCCTACCCCCACCTACGCTAAACGTTTTTCGTCAGACAAATGGATACGAATCCCCCTTGAAATACCCCAGCTACGGGCCTGGAAGAGTGCAGAAAACATCTCTGCAATGAAACGTCTTTTGAAATTGAAAACATACAAACGGAATTTTGGCTACACTTTCCGTCGTTCGACTCAGCTGGCTAGTTGGAAGAAAGTCGCTTGTGCTGTCCAGCAGGCATCCCCGAGTAACGTCATAGGAAGAAATGGGTACCATATCTTAAAATAACTTAGGTTACTATGCACCTTCAGATCGATAATTTTCTTCAAATCTGGATTTTTGGATCAAAATATTGGTCAAGTGTGATCTCTAATTTCTTTAAAAAAATTATTGAAAAAGACTTAATTTTGGCGGAGAAATCGCAGTTTCACGTTTACGCCGGAAGTAAAAGTTTACTTGACCCCTTGATTGGACAGCCCTATGATGTTATGCAATCAATCGAGGAAGACTTTCGCGGGATTAAAGTTGCTACTCAGTTGATCAGCCACCACGCCAAGCATCTTCCTTGGTGTAATTATTTTAGACATAAATAAAATCTAGACGATGGAAATGTCCGTGGACCAGTTCGAAGAAGCGAAAGAAGCAGGCCCGTAACCAGGGGGGTGCACGGGGTGCATTCGCCACCCCGCCTCTCCCCACAGGACCCAAAGGTCCTCATTTTGATATTCGATAGCCAAGTTTAGGAGTGCAGTCAGTTAAATGAAGTTTAAACCTTAACAGAGATATTTAAACAAAAACAATGAATAGAAAAAGCAGTAATGTACTCACTGGGAAACTAAAACCAGCTGCGCTCTGGTAGCCCACGCCATTCAGAACATTTAAATGAGCGCAGAGATGTCCGAACTTTATATGTAAATGAAATTAACATGCGCACGCTTTGCACGAGAGTTAATGACAAGGGAGCGATCTCACGATTGTTATCAGACACCGTCTGTTAACGCGTCGGATAGTATTCTATATTTGTACGAGCGCATGAACGCCTGAAGATGCAAAATTAGTTTTTTTGTGTAACACGTTATGGGTAGGAGAGAACAGGAAAATAGAAAGAGGAAGGCTGCAGGTAAATCTTGCCAGTCTCTCGATGCATGGGTCAGTAAACTACCCCGTCAAGAGACGCTAGACGCTGAACTGATGACAGTGCAGTCTGCGATGACAGCCCTGCTGAAACCACGACTTCAGATCTATCTCAGTCTATTCCTCGATATGAAACAAACTCGCTTAATACAAACCAGTGAGGGAACAGAGAGTAACAATTCGGAGAGGGACTGGGAGGGTTAATCTAAAGCAGCAATCCACAGGCATCTCAAACCATTAAAATAGAAAGTTTTCGAGACACAACGAGGGACATACATTTTATGTTTCTCTTGGTCTCTTATCGTCTTTTCCTCAGTGAAGTCATGACAATATTCTATGAAAAGCCCATGTGTGCTTTCTTAACAATTCCGCATTGTTAATAAAATTGTAGAGACTTCGCGAGCTCCAGTACCTGAGAATACTGATGGAAATGTAACGCGGCATCACTTAGAACCAATTATGCAACAAGACATAAATAACATCGGGAAGCTTTCGACGACCTCTGAGAAATTTTGAGAAATTTTGATTAAAAGTCATTTTGTGCCACCGATTAACTACAAGTTTCCAACACGATTTCTTCATCAGTGCCGAAGAGGGTTTCAGTCACGATACCTCAGTGAGTACTCGTGGATGGTCTACAGCCCTTCAGTGGATGGAGTATTCTGTAAACACTGTGCTTTGATGATACCTATGCATTGCAGGAAAGACAAGGGTGCTTTTGTTAACAAGCCTTTCATAAACTGGCATAAACTTCAAGGAAAGGCAAAAAGACATGAGCAAATGAAGTACCATCACGATGGGATGATCGCTACCGAATCCTTCCTTAATTCGGTTGAAAACCCAGAGCAAAACGTGAACAACCGAATGGATCACGAAAAGCGGAAGAATATTATGGGAAATAAGCACATCGTTCAATGTGTTTCAGAAGCCATCCTTTTCTGTGGTCGACAGTGTATTGGCCTGCGTGGAGATAACGATCAGACAATAAAAATACATTTCAGTAGTTTGGTCCACTTTGGCCTCGGTAGCACCCCCAACATAAAATCCTGGTTACGGGCCTGAGAAGCGAACCAAAAATGAAATACAGCAATGAACGAACAAGCGAAAGTTGGCGGAAAGTTGAAGCTACGGCTATCTGGAATCAAGTCTGCAAAAAATCGAGTCAAGAGTTTTAATTGACAAAGGCGCTTTTAATGATAGTACATGTTCTTTGTGGCTGGCTTGCCTCTTCTTATCCAATCGACGTGCTTTTCTCCAACATATCAGCTGAGGAGTTTCCGTCGATTCTGCCATAAATGAAACTAAAAACGTTCTTGCCATTTCAACATGTAACCTCTTCAGGCGTTTCAGTTAATCAGGGTGCAGCGTAGAAAACAGCGCGCGAAAAATAAAAAAAGAGTGGCAAGAGGAAGCGAGGGAACGCCTGTGGGCAAACTTAACAAAAGGTCGTTCCAGTTATACCAGGATCTGGTATACCCCCTGATTGGTTAATTTTGACAGATTTTGTCAACACCTCTAGCATTACGGACACAGATGAGATATACGATATTGCGGCGGTCATCAGAGACCTTTCAACGAGTAACGCGGTGTTCAAATCTGTTATAAACAAAAACAAGCTAAAAGATTTCCCCAAGTGAAGTGCCTTCACGAAGAACAGACTGAGGATTGCATAAAAACATGGTCAATGAAAGATTCCTTTGCAATCCTTCCCACCGGCTTTT
>JAHPZR010051054.1:0-10000 GCA_019787425.1 Platygyra sinensis | reverse complement strand
CTCAAGCTTGTCTTAGTTTTAAAATAACAAAAAGACCCACTCAGTTTCGTATGTTGATTGCTCGTTTCATATCACGGATGTTCTCTGGAGAATTGTCTTTTCTAATTAGTCATTCATTCGCACGGAAAGTTGATTTGCTTATGAATCAACAACTCTCCAGGGTTACGTCACGTGGTAGAAATACGACAACAAACAAACAAGCTAAGTAAGCATAATTACCTAAAACCTTTTTATTTATTATTTTTAAACAAAACTTAACTTTATAACTATTATATAACTCGGCCAATTTCTTTCATCCAAATTAAAGAGAGAGACCTGACATTGGTAGCTTCACAGATGAGAGACTGCTAGTGGCTTGTGCTCTTTGGTGAAGTTTGTGGAATGACGGTCGGTCGGAGGTTTGGTCGGGAGGTCAGACTGGCGGATTCCGTCTTCAAATCTTTCTTTGATTTCAACAGTGATGCACTGAAATTGAGCGCCAAACCGTTTAGCGCTTCGGTTTTTCTTGTCCAGGTTGCGGACACTTCCAGCTAACATGGGTTTCCAAAATTTTCTGGGAAGGCGAGCTAATCGGCAAATAATTTTTTTCGATGCATTGACTGGCGGATTAGCATCTTGAATCAATTTACGAATTTGGCATATTAATTATTTTTAAATTCCAAAATTACTCTAGTGTGGTACTGTGACAAATTAAGACTGAGACCCCTGAGGCATGGGAGCAAACTCTCACTTTCCTTTACGCTGTCCACCCTACTTGGGAGCAAACGGTCAACTCTTCCGAGTGTTCAACTGTCCCCGGCTTAAATGAAGGAATCAGATAAAACAGACCAGGATTTCAAAGTTGGAATATTAAACGAGGACCAAAGAAACAACACCGACTCGGTGGCAGAGTGAAAGCAACCCAAAGAGCAGGGACAAGACTGGCTAGATTACTTTTTTATTTTGTTTTTACCTTAATAGAGATAGGCGACAACTTGTATTTCAATAAAAAATATTGTTATTAGTTCGTATTGTGTGATCGTCCGGGTGAGTGTATTGAAATGAACTACTGTTGTGACTGGCGTTTCGACAACGTGAGCGGAAGTCATCTTCAGAGTCAAGTGAATAGTGTTTGTCAGTCGATGATGTTATAAGTCTGGTCCGTTGAAAGCGATTGGTCAGTTATACCATGATGGCATTGGCTGAAAGACTCTTGTTGAGATAATTTGGTTTTATCAACTGGGTTGATAATGTGAATTGGCCACCGTAAAGAGATTCGGAAGCTCACTTTTCGAGCGTTAGCCCTTCGTCGGAGCGAATCGTGGAATTGTTGGTTGTGTGTGCTTTATATACAGAAAGATGGAGCTACGCTATTGGTTGGTGCTTGGTAACGTGAAAAACAACACTAGTTGAATGAAAAGCGTTCGTTGATACCGTAAGAATTAAGAGTGCCGATTTGAAAAATAAATTTTTGTTCTAGAGTTTTGCGGCTTTCCGTGCTTCCTTGATGTAAGCTGAGGCCGCGGACTGTCATGTTGCTTAGAATGACTGGGGAGATTAACGTGTCTAGCGACCGGTTTAGATGCGTTTTTGCCGTCTTTCTCTACGTCACGAAGGTGTTCCCGGAATCGGTATAACTTTTTGCAAAGAGTGCAAGTTATGCAGTAGATGACATTGGCTGAGGTACAGATAAAATGATCAGTGATCTTGATGGATCCCTTGGGTCCCGACATTTTGTCAACGGTCCAAATGAAAGAACATGTTTTGCATCGTGCGCGTGCGTATTTAAAGGTTCCGGGATTATCACTCGTTTCGAATGAACTTCTGACTAAAAAGTTACCTAAGTTTTTGTCGCGTTTGAATAAAATTAATGGGGGGTTGCGAAAAGATTCTACCAGTATCGAGATCATTTTAAAGTTTTTTTAGAATGATGGATTTGACCGCGCAGTTGTGAGGGTGAATGGAATTCTATTATTATTTTCTTTCTGAGACGTTTGTAGTGCTGACTGCCCATCAGTTTGTTGGGAAATTTCCGATACTTCTTTAGCATTTCTAGATATCGAAGTTTCCATCGAAGACAATCATGTACCAGTGTGCACTACCAACCCACAGATTCTCATAGTTATTTGTTGCATTCTTCACATCCATGACATGTCAAAATTTCCATTGCTTATTCTCAGTTTCTTCAGTAGACTTCGTCGTCTTTGTTGTGAACCCTGATTTTTCGTTAAAATCAGAGGAAACGTGCAATTTCTTCGACAAACGTGGCTATCCTGCCTCTGTTGTTTAAACGGGCCATGAACGCACCCAACAAATTGCAGCACTACAAACGTCTCAGAAGGAAAATAATAATAGAATTCCATTCACCCTCACAACCGCGCAGTAACATCCATCGTTCTAAAAAACTTTAGTTTTTTAGTTTACTTCAAACTAATCCCGATACTGGTAGAATCTTTTCGCAACCTCCATTAATTTCATTCAAACGCGACAAAAACATAGGTAACTTTTTAGTCAGAAGTGCATTCCCAACGAGTGATCAACCTTTAAATGCGCACGCGCACAATGCAAAACATGCCTTTTCATTTGAACCGCTGACAAAATGTCGGGACCCAAGCGATCCATCAAGATCACTGATCATTTTACTTGTACCTCAGCCAATGTCATCTACTGCATAACTTGCACTCTTTGCAAAAAGTTAAACATCGGCGAAACAGGGAAATGACTAGGCGACCGATTCCGAGAACACCTTCGTGAAGTAAAGAAAGACGACAAAAACGAATCTAAACCAGTCGCGAGACACGTTAATCTCCCCAATTCTAAGCAACATATGGCAGTCTGCGGCCTCTCCTTACATCAAGGAAGCACGGAAAGCCGCAAAACTCTAGAACAAAAATTTATTTTTCAAATCGGCACTCTTAATCCTCACGGTATCAACGAACGCTTTTCATTCAACTAATTTATTGTGTTGTTTTTCATGTCACCAGGCACCAACAAATAGCGTGGCTCCATTTTTCTGTATATAAAGCACACACGACCACCAATTCCTCGCCGTGATTCGCCACGACGAAGGGCTAACGTTCGAAAAGTGAGCTTCCGTATCTCTTTACGGTGGCCAATTCACATTATCAACCCAGTTGATAAAACCAAATTATCTCAACACGAGTCTTTCAGCCAATACCATCATGGCTTAACTGACCAATCGCTTTCAAGACTTGTAACATCATCGACTGACAAACACTATTCACTTGATTCTGAAGATGACTTCCGCTCAGGTTGTCGAAACGTCGGTCACAACAGCAGTTCTTTTCAGAACTACCCTCACCCGGACGATCACACAACACGAACTACTCATATTCTTAGGTTCAACACATTCAAAAAATATTGCTATCTTTCCTCCCGTGTTGTTTTAGTTTGCAATCCAACCCTGATTCAAGTGAACCACATAAACTCTATGAATAAGCCAAGTCAAGTTCTGGAGAAATCTCAAGAAAACTATGCAGTACGATAAACACTTAGGTTTTAGTAAACAGGTCGTTTCTCGTGTTAATGTCTGCTACAGATACGTCTTTTCAGCATTGCAAAACGATCAAAATATAAACAGCTGTTCGAGAAAGGTTGTCTCACAAACGGGGAAAAGGCTTACGCGACAATGTCGAAAGTTATTATGAGTAATGGTGGTGTTTAAGGTTGCTTGCTTGAACCTCGAGGAGTTTCCACGTGGCTGAAGGAAACAGCACTACTTTCTTGTTCCTTGTTGCTGAATCACCTTGAACTTCAATCGAGCAAACCAAACTTACTACCCATAATGCCAATCGGCATTGTCGCGCACGCTTTTACACGTTTGTGCGACAACCTTTGTCGAAACAGCTGTATTATGTTACCAAGCATGCAAACCCTTACTCGCCCAAAGGGACACGCGTGACAACATGTCGCGTCCAGTTGCATCACGACCCTAAGTGCCTGGCCAAGGTTGCTCGAAACGTGGATAACACTATCCAGCGGATAGTGCGGTTTGTTTCGTGAACACTTTCCGACTGATAGCGATTCATCCGGTAGATCAGGCGTTATCCAGCCTTCAAATAACCGGGGCCAGGTTTGAACGTATCTGTGGCGCACATTGTAACAGAAACAAACCGTTTACTGTAACCAGTCTGGAATCGTACCGCTTAGTGTGAATAAGACCTCGGTTACTGTAAACATAAGAGTCTCAGTCGCAAGCTGGACATATCAATTCTCCGTATTAATTGCCCTCTGTGTTTTGACCCTAGTGTTGAGAATTTGGTGGTATATCAAAACAATATCCCGAGCTGATTATTTTCTTTATTCTCGTCACTTGTCTGCTCGGAAATGTATTAATAAGTCACAAGGAGAAATAATATGTCCATCACTCTTGGGACTGCCTCTGAGTACGTTTTTCAAAACCCTCAACTAAAATTCCATTGTGGAGCTCATTACCAAATAAATCACCAGTAAATTCAAGGAAAATTTGAAACCGGATACAAAATGAATACTTTTTGAGTGCCTGTCACGCTTATAATTATTTGCTGTCAAGAAATAGCGAAAATGTTCTGAAGGCATATCAAATGAACCCTTAAATGTCTGTGCGTAATTTTAATTCCAAAATTTCCAAACTGGGAAACATCAAGGAATTCATTCGAGATTGGAGCAAAATAGTTGTCAAAGCTACAATTTTAATTTGTAATAACAACTTCAGTTTGAAATCCTAAAAACACAAATATGCAAATTTTTTGCAAGCAATTTGCATGCATCATATTAAATATTTACATTGAAAGATCAAAACAATATTTTGACCTTTAGTTCTACAATCAGTCGCTCTTTAAATTATTGTTTGCTTTAAGGTTTCAAAACACTTCTCGATCTGCTGGAAAGAAAAATTGAAGGAACTGTTTTTCTTTTAAATTTGCAGTTGCTTGGAAAAATCGCAATTGAAAGGTCTGCTTCAGCCGAAGTCTTGAACTCCAAGACCAATAGTTAGATACATGTGCTTCTTATCTTGCATGACATTACGCTCTCTTAGTAACACAACAACATAAATCTGTTACGTCTTTAGAAAATGAAAATTCTTTTTGACTGAACAAGCAAACTGGTAAAAAAAAAACAAGGAAAATGTGAAAAGTGAACTGTTCAACATGACACAAGTGTGGGACAAAGAAAACATCTGAGTCACTGACAGCAATCAAACCCATGACCTCCTGAAACCTGGGCGGGTGCTCTATCCACTGAGCTATGAGAACTCAATCAGAGCAAGGTAACTGTAACTGAATTCATATGCATAGGATAGAGTGCCGGTCCCATGTTCGGTGTTTGTCATGGGTTTGATTCCTGTCGGGGACTCAGATTTTTCTTTGCCCCACGCTCGTGTCATGTTGATCAGTTCACATTTCATCACCAAGCTTAAAATTCACTTTATTCACTTGTTGATCGCAACAAGGAAAATGTTTTGAAAAACGTACCCATCAAGGTTTACAGTAAATGAAATACAGTCGAACCACCCACAGGCGTCACCCCTTTCGAATTTTGCAAAACCAATGCTTATAGAAGTTAAGTAATTTGGCTGCACAAGACAGCTCTGAGACTGATATATCAGACTCGAGATGGTCATTTTTCACAAAGTGGTCGCTTAAGGAGGTTCGACTGAGTTTGATATGTTAGGCATGCAATGCACTGTACCAAGATCACATGAATAAATAGAGGCTCTCTATAAAACTGAAGTTCACATTAAGTATGTAACTTAGTTTGCCAATCAGTATGATAACAAAAGGTTTAAATTTGGCCTGCAGCACTTGATCAGTTACTCAGTCAGTCTGTTCATCTATCTGCCATTCGGTATATCAGTCACTTCATCAATTGGAGAATCAATTGGCCAGTCACACAGTCAATCAACCAGAGAATTAACCAGCCAGTCAGTCAGGCAGGCAGTCAGTCAGGCAGGTAGTCAGTCAGGCAGGTAGTCAGTCAGGCAGGCAGTCAGTCAATCAATCACCAGTTCCAGCCAGTCAGTCAGTCAGTCAGTCAGTCAGTCAGTCAGCCAGTCAGGTCAGTCAGTTAGTCAGTCAGTCAGTCAGTCAGTCAGTCAGTCAGGTAAGTCAGCCAGTCAGTCAGTCAGTCAGCCAGCCAGTCAGGTAAGTCAGTCAGTCAGTCAGTCAGTCAGTCAGTTGGTCAGTCAGTCAGTCAGTGAGTCAGTTGGTCATTCAGGCAGTCAGTCAGTCAGTCAGTCAGTCAGTCAGTCAGTCAGTCAGTCAGGCAGGCAGGCAGGCAGTCAATAAGTAAGTCAGTCAGTCAGATCAGTATGTCAGTCAGTCGATTAATTATATAATAAATAACCAGTCCCAGGCAGGCAGTCAATAAGATAGTCAGTCAGTCAGATCAGTCAGTCGGTCAGTCGGTCGGTCAGTCGGTCGGTCAGTCAGTCAGTCAATTTATTAGATAATTAACAACCAGTCCCAGGCAGGCAGGCAGTCAATACATAAGTCATTTGGTCGGATCAGTCAGTCAGTCAATTAATTAGATAATAAATAACCAGTCCCAGGCAGGCAGTCAATCAGTCAATGAGTAAGTCAGATCAGTCTGTCAGTCAGTCAGTTGGACAGTCAGTCTGCCAGTCAATTATTAAGTCAGTTCATTTACCCATCCATCAGTCAGTAAATTGGACAAACCAACAGTCAGTCAATTTCTTAGACAGTCGGTTAGTTAGTCAGTCCCTCCTTCCATATGTTCCATCGATCTGTCAGTCTGTCCGTTTGTTCTTCTGTCCATCAGTCTGCTAATTAGTCAGTCTATCAATCAGGGCTGGCAAATGATCAGTCAGTTAACTAGTCTGTTGGCTCAGTAGGACTTTTTAACATGCTTGCAGAATATTTTAACTATTTAGCAGTATGTCATTTACAATTAATTCAAAACAGTATTTAAAAATGTTTTATTAGAGAGCTCTTCAGTCTATTTATTCATTTAAAGGGAACCTCCACTCCTACCACAGAATCACTTTTTACCGCAGGATAAAGTATTTGCAATAACGCTAGTTTTAATTTATTTCCAGAAGAGTACCTATAATGGAGAAAAACGAATTTCAAAATTGTGTATTTTTGTTTTCAAATTTCCTGGGCGCGGCCATCTTGAATAATTGTGACGTGTCTTGGTTGCTCTATTGTTCTGACACAAAAAACTTTTGTCTAATAACAAAAGGGCAACCATTTCACGTCACAATTATTCAAGATGGAAGCACCTGGGAACTTTGAAAACAGAAATAAACGATTCTATAATTCATGTATTTAAGGTAAATGCACTTTGTTAGTTAAAACTTCAAACAAATTTGATTCTTCAAATTATTTCGTGTGATTTGAAGTGAACTTTTTGTCAGAGTGGAGGTTCCCTTTAACAAGTCAACCATGGCAGAATAGATTGCATGACTGAATTCAATTGATCAATGTCGAACTTGGCTTATTCAAGAGCTTTGTTTACCTAGCTCACCCAAATGCTGGATTGCAAAACAAATCATGCAACTCTTCTAAAGATAACTGCTTTATGCTTTGGTCCACTTTGTTACTGATGGCATCTGATCTGGAAAAGAAAGATTGCCAAGTTAAAAATATTACAAGACAACTAATTACCAACCACTAAACAAAGTTTAAACCTGCTTTTGTCATTGTGACAGTTTTCATGATCTTTCTGGACAGGAGGAAATACATGAAGGTTTAAGGTGATCATTTCCTCAGAAATTAAAGTTACTGACAGATCTTTTTGAAACTTTTCCTGAATTTTCTCTGCTAAGCATTGTTTCAAAAAACACAATATAAATGATAGGTTACCATTCTTGCTTAAGAGATGTGACGGGCCAATCTTACCCAATTTATGGCTGTACTCATGCTAATCACACGCATTATTCATCGGTCCAAGTTATATTTTGTGGTAGCTCAAAGCATAATTTATTAATGTAATACTTGGGAAAAGGCCTAACAGGTAGAAAGTGTCTAGCATATGGAACAAAATCATATGAAATTTGTTGAAAAATCACACCATTTAAAACAACACGGACGTAAAGCCTTCACATAGTTGTTGTTTTTCGCAGTCATATTTGCATTCCAGAGTACATTTTTTAACGCTTTCGCCTATATCTTTGTTCCTTCCAATGAATTCTGAACTTTTTTAAACTAAAGATGATATGTACATTATTATTAAGCAATAAAAAAATATAGACCTGTCACCATGCTCATTTAAAAAAAAAAAACATTCATTCACTATCAAGCTAGCTTGAGGGAATTTCTTTTGCTGTGTACGTATATGCGCTTATTGGCGCACCCTAATGACCAGAAAATCATGCGCAGTAGGAATACGCAATGCAATACTGAGGAATCATCTTAAAATAGATCTCTTACAGTCAAGCTGTATTAACGGTAGGAAGACACCCTCAGGACCTGTGCAGGGTGTCTGTTAAGAACAGGTTTCTTCAGAATTCATCTTAAAAAGCTCTAAAAGAATCATATTAATATTCATCACACTGCTTAAAAGGTCAAATGGCATTCTTGTGAATGGTTGAATAACTCTGAAATACCTTATTTTCCATCAATAAGCAGTGACAAGTATGTGAGGTAATATAGCGGTTTAAATTGACTGAATTACGTGCAGGTTCATAAATCAAATCAAACCAGACCAAAACGTCTATAATAAACAAAACCAAACAATAAAACCTTTCAAGTTGCAACCATTTTAGTCACCATGTTTGACAAGAATTTTGGAGCTGGTGACTAACTCAAAACAGAAGTCGCTAGTGCAGTGACTAATATCAATGTGATAATTAATCAAGATTGAGAGCTTGAGCGGACTATCATCCAGACTGAAAAAAGATTCACTTCTAAAAATAAATTCTTCTGACATTTTAACCTATTGAAATTGAGACTAAATACAGTAAAATGAAACACTTTTAATTAATAACTCCATGAGTCCATTATTACTTTAAGCTTTGTATGCGATGAACTTCGTTTTCACTTACCAGTAACTGAAATTTACCTTTGGGAATGAGACAATGCACATGTACAGTTTGTGCATATTTGATACATCGATGTCGAGTTCGGTTTCATACTGTGAAAATGCTTGCAAAAACTGGCACAGTGCTTTGTGGAAAGAAATTTGATCAGGGCAGATTTTGATCACATGCTGGGTTCTCACTTGTGAATTGTGAACATGCATCATGCAATCAATAGAACAATGCTATGATTTGAGATTTTCATTGAGCCTCCTCTCAACACTTAATTACCCATGTACCTACAATTTACTATGGGCTCTTTAAGGTTGAACAAGTCAAGAGAGAAGGCTACTTCCCCAAGAGGAAAAAGTTCATGCCCCAGAGGAGCAGACAGCATTTTTTTTTCAAGCCCTGTTTAGATACGCTGGAGAACACTTTCCACCACCTTGTCAATAACTTGGTTTAACCTGTGCCACCTACATGCAGTGTTTCCACCAGAGCATGCCATTGTAGGAATCCCATGAAATCAGAGATGACACCCCAGAAAACAAAAAAGGGCCTTTTACAAGGATCAATACTGGCAGGCTTACATAAGCATAGAATTTTAAAGCCATCCCCGGCTCGGAATTGCGACTGATACGGCCCCCAATGCAAGTAACATCTCATCTCTGATGACCAAATATTCTGGTTTAGTTGCCATCATGGCCACTACATTTCTCAGGCTTGATGATCAATAACCATCATTTTGTGACACCTTATGTCCTTGTAGAAAACCATATAATTGAAAGATTATGGCTTCTAAAATATTCAAAATAAAACAGTCGGCCCATGCTTTTGCTTTGCTGTATAATTTGATTCTCTCACAGTGGAAAACTTCCAAATGGCTGACCATGTTTTGAAATCATCTTATAATGCATTGCAAACCCTTGATCATTGACGATTAATATGTCATTTGTACTTGTGGATTGTTTTAAGTATCTGTTTCAAAAGAATCTTTACTTAGCGGAAACACTTCAAAACTACTTACTATTAAAATTCACA
>JAHPZR010051053.1:0-19564 GCA_019787425.1 Platygyra sinensis | reverse complement strand
TTGATTGGCTAATCTGGCACACGTGACCGGTCCAGCTTTTTACGATACGGCCCACGGGCCGGATTTTTTCCCGCTTCCTGCACCACTGCCTAAATTTCGCTCCTAAAAGTTAGCGGTAATCGGCAATCTTTTGCCTTTTTTACACATCCATCGACGATTAGTCACCATAAAGTTTATCTCCGGTCTCTTTAAAATGGCAAGGAAAGTCACTGTAAGTAAATTGAGTTGAGTGTTTTGAAGTTGTGAAAGTTTGCTTGGATGGTTGTTTGTAGCTTGGCGCTGTAATGGCGCTTAATCCTGTGTTCCCCTCGCCGTAGAATTTGAGTCAAATTCAGTCAAGTTTACGTTTCTGATCGTTGCAGTATTTAGGAGAATTTCTGTAGAATACACTTAACGAATTTCCTCGCTTTCTGCTATTCAATTTACGGTAGAAAAGTCTGATTTGAAGCGATTTTAAAAGTGACGACTGACAGACATTGTTTTTGTAGTAAAACTTCAAACTTCGCACGAAATTTCACATCGGAAAAACAATTTTGGAAAACTTAACTGGTTAAATAAATGCAACTAACATAAAGTAGTTCGAAAACTATATCTTCTTTAATACATCTTTCTTTGCCTACTATCTGAATTATTCGCTCGTTGCCAAGATTTTTTACAAATCGTTAGTAGACGGCGCGCAAGCCGATTCAATGACAAGAGTTGCGTAAACAAACCCATTAGTACTCTGTAAAACCAATTTACTGCAGGAAAAAAATAAACATGTTATTTACCGGGCTAGGTCGGTCCGTATGGAAAAAACTGTGCCCTTGGTCTTGAGTACGGCCCTCGGCCTTCGGCCTCGGGCCGTACTCAAGACCTCGGGCACAGTTTTTTTCCCATACGGACCTCCCGCCGGAAAATAACATATATGTATTTGTCAGTGTTTTAACATGTCTCTTTTAGGGGTCTAAAAAGCTTGGACCACGCCTAGATCGGTCTCCTTTAGGGGTTTAATTCAAAATTTCCGATGAGCATCCCCGCCCTTTTCAGATGCGAATTCCCCCCCCCCCCCCCCGGGAGAAGGGCGATGTACAATAAAGCATGCTCCTGAAAAATATTATTGTCGACGCCAGTATCAGTTCTTGCACATGACAAAAGCGTATGGTTGATCTTCGTTGAAAGTGGCATCATACATATATCTTTATGCATTTTTCTTTATATTGTTTGGGCGGTTAGTGTTCATGATTAAAACCTTACAAAACGTTGTTTCTGACCTAACAAATGCTATAAAATTAACAAAATTTTCAACTCATACCAAAACGTGTCTTACTCTTTTAAATTATTAATCTAGTCATTTTATTCTGACGAAGGCAAACAGGACGCTGCTGAAAATGTACTTCATTTTACGACATTTTTTTAGTTCAGATCCATTGCTGCTGAAAATGTACTTGATTTTATGACATTTTTTAGTTCAGATCCAACATTTCTTAAAGTTTTAAATATATTCGTTGTATCTTTTCTTTCCTGTTGTAGGCTCGGCCCTGCATATTATTACCAACGCTCTTAGTCTCCATGATGACGATGCTGACCATTATTATTATCAACGAAATTTGTATAAAGACTTGAAAAACATGCAACAAGCTAAACAAGTAAGTGTTACACGACAAGAAATTTGTCTTACCAGACCTTTTAGCTTGGGAAAGTTTAATAGACAGGCAGACAGACAGACAGACAGATAGATAGACAGACAGAGAGACAGACAGACAGACAGACAGACAGATAGACAGACAGACAGACAGATAGACAGACAGACAGACAAATAGGCAGATAGACAGATAGACAGATAGACAGACAAATAGACAGACAGAAAGAAAGGCAGACAGACAGATAGACAGACAGACAGACAGACAAACACAGACCAATAGACAGACCTACAAAGACAGACATATTTTTTTTAAACAGGGAAAATCTCAATTTACTTCAGTTTGTTGCTCCATTTCATAACGTGATGATACTCTTGAGAATTCTGCTAATGGTTATGACAATCACGTGCCACATCTGGTCTGGAAAATTCAACAACAATATTTCTTGATACTTCACGGGGGAAAAGAGTGTTATGTGTCAGCTTAATAAGTACCAACTAGCGTTATGTAAATGCTGACAGGTTATCAGTAGTCACAACTGGGTCGTCGCACAGTTCCTCTTAAACTGAAGGCTTTCAAATACATGCAAAGGCTTGTAAGGGGATAACAGTGGAGAGTGGCAGTTCCATTTTGGTCTTATTACCATTCATCGAGAGCGACAGCAATCCCCTTTACATGATTTCTGTTTCCTTTTTTCCTCAACCTGACGTGTACCTCTCAATGGGATCTTCTAAACAGAGTGTTAAGATAGCGGTGCAGCTGGAACCAGAGCATTTCAGTGCTCATTTGAATCTTGACGTTATATTCCACCTTGACGTGAGTGACGATCCCATTGGATGTACATATATGGTTATGTGACGGAATGTACCCAGTAAAGAAATGGTAGTTATTGGGTCGAGAGGGTAAATTCTTTTTAAATTTGGAGTAATTTTTTATTAGCCATATTCTGAAAGAGGATGTCAATGCGGTTAACCGACTGGCGACAAAGGGCTAGAAAGTATTACTGAGTGCCAATAAAAACGTGGAAAAAAAGTTACCGACTAGCGACAAAAAAATGACTGGGATTTACCGACAACAGACAAAGGGCGAAAATTTTCACCGACTACCGGCAAAGTAATGAAATTTTAACCGACAAAACCGACATGTGGACCCCCCCCCCCCCCCCCCCCCATTCAGACCCTCCTGAAAGAGCAAGGAAACAGGTACAAATATTTGAAATCAAATAATTTGAAAAACTGAGCCTGGTACCTAAATGTCAGTATCTAAATGTCAGGGGTTTTTTGGTCAAAAACATAGATGCCATTAACTATTGAAAAGCTGTGATTCAAGAAAGCTTTGTATAGTTTGCAGAGACAAGTTAATTGATTTTAAATACTCGTGGCCAGTACCTTGCTCGTTTAGAGCATGGCTTTTTGTAACAATAGGGTTTTTCATCCTTTTTTGTGGAGTCCTAAAAACAGCAAAAACTACCAAAATTACAAATCAAAGAAGCACACAGAGCTCGTATTAAATGGATAAAGCAAATAAAACATACGACAATAAAACAAAATGCTACAAAAATAAATTACAAATACTTTCACGATAGAAAATGGAATAAGCTAGTTGATATTTTCTTCAAATGTGATGACCAAGCGCTTAATTTTTACATTTCTTCACAGGGTAAATATGCAGATGCCAGATTTCATTATGAGATTGCAGCGAAGCTTGATGTAGACAATCTCACTTTAAAACAAAATCTAGCAAAACTACAACGCGTAAAGAAGAGAGACGTACGGCCGTCAAAATGGACACATTAAAGGTGAACTGTACTAGAAAATCTGTAACATTTCTACGAATTATTATATCAAACTACCTGTGGTGTTGTTGATTCAAATCCACTTACTGCGACTATGCGATTTTCCAGCGGTTCCCAGTCAATGTTTAATTTCACCAATGAGATAAATAGGATAATAATGTTTACAACATTTGTCTCATTAGCATAAGCGAGACAATTTTTGATGAAGCTACTAAAACATTAGTTTTGAAAGGGCACAATTTGTTAGCTGTCTCGTCCCGATGAACTAAATAGCTGTTGAGCGACGCGGGTTTACACACTCGAATTTTTCCAAAGAATGTATGAGTTCATTAGCACTTTTGCCACCAGAAATTTTTCAGTTTTAGAAGACCCATTTCTCCTCGAATGTTACGCCCAAAGAGCCGAAAATTTGACCAAGTCTCACAAGCTCTTTAAATGTTTATAGTCAGTTCTTGCCGGTGATGCCTTCTCTGCGCAAAGTGGTGTGTTAATGAGGAAAAATATAAACAATGACGTCAGCCAAAAGATAAATGTTACATACTCGTTTCCAGTCACTCCTCCTTTTCTTTTTCGTGCACCTGCAATGCGTCATTGCGTATTGGATTGGAAAAATTCAATTTACTACCCCAAGAAAACGTTTATTAACTCTTCTAAACGATCTTACTCAGGGTCAGCTATGTAGCTGGCTATCACAGCCTTTCATCTATCATACTACAAATAAAAGGTAGCAGAAAAAAAAGAAAAAAAAATTTCGACTTGGGAGGGCTAGTGCTGATCTTTATGTGTTGAATATTGATGGCTTAATTGTTTTTCAAACCATACAAATAATTAGCCTGCGGTATTCCTTTGTGGAACTAGAGAAACAAGGAAAAATTAGTCGAAAAAAGAGCCCCATATCCCCTGAGTTTATAAATAACACTCGAGGATTTACCCACATTTTTCTGGGGAAAAAAAACGTGTTTGCGTTCTTCAGGAGTTGTTTCCCTCATGCATTGTAGATTTCAATCGTTCCTGTGATTGGTTATTAACTCTTTGGTCAATATCCCCAAGCCAATATCGTAAACAATAACAGTGGACACAAACCTTGGCGTCATTGCTTTATTCTTGTTCTTTACTTCGCTACGGGCAACTGGCTTGCGCTAATAGGGTTAGATCAAAATTTTGGGAAAAATCATTCAGCGTTTGTTTCTCAGTATCAAGGTAAGACGTTCAGCTTCTTTAAATGACTGAAAAAATCCCTTGACCAATTTTTTTAAACATTCCGGTTATGTTTTTCTTCGCAACTGGTTTCTGCCGTTGTGAAATTCGCAGCAGGGTAATGCACTTGACGCAGTTTCGCCATGCGAAACGCGTCAAGTTTGCATGATTGAAAGTTTTTCCCGACTGTATACTTTGAGATAATTATGGTTCCAGATATTTACCGCCAGTATCATCTGCAAATATATGCGTGACTATTACTGTACCTAATTCAAAAGAATTAACTTGCAACTGTAAAGGTTTCTACCGTAGAGCAGAGACTAAAGTCAATGCTATTAAATTATTCGTTTATATTTTTCGCATTCAATTTTCGTTTCAATAATCGCCTCAGTCGATTATTTGTGTGGTTCCCTCGATCATATTTAGTATGTGATTTCTCTGGCAAGTGACTCACACTAGCCGATTTGTTCATGGTAATAAATTAAAGTATTGTCTCAGATATGTTTTTGTCCACAACTCAGTCAGGATCGATACTAGTAGGTAAACGTAGGCACATTTGTTGCTGAACTCACGGTCGACTCAACGGGAAAGTGGGAAGATATCACGTTTGTTTCTGCAAATAAATTTTGGTATCTAAACAATATCAACCATTCTTAACAGAGACTAAATTATCAGCCAGGCGAATATTGCAAACTTTTCTGGTGCAAGCCTAGATCCTTACCAGTTCTTGCTACAAAGCGGAAATTATTTTTCGATTAATTATTATTCTATCGCGTAAGGCATCTGAATGAACTGTCGTTAGTCAACAGTAAAAATACTTTTGGAGTCATAAGTAATTCCGAGAAAGGCATGCGCTTATCTATATCGTCTGGTGATGGCAGAGAGATGAACACGTTCTCTTCTAGATCTCACAAGAGATTTTTAAAAGAAGCGTGGAAAGGATAAGGTTTCTTTAAGCTCTACTATGCTCAATAGCATTCAACGGACCGTGACCTGTTTGGTTGATTCCCGGATCTGAAAGAAACGAAGGTAAACTCTGCCGGAAAATACCGGCTGATTGATTGGAGGCTCGAAAACATTGCGCAAAGCGATGGAGTACATTAGTAATGTCTAGTTCATTTACAAAAAGCGGTCGGACAACTGCAGAATTCCCTCCAAATAAGTTTTGATGATGCGGCTGTAAGAAGTAATTCAGGCCCAGTCTAAACGTCGCATTTTACACGCGCCGAGTTAAATGATAATTTTAGTCGACTCGAATGAATAAGTTCGAGTGATTTTATTTTAACATCGCATTTTTTTGCCGAAAAAAATTGTTGAGCGCGAGCGACGTGTTCATTCCCCGAGTAAAATTATGTAAAATGTAAATTCCGACGTTTAAACTGGGCCTGAATTACTTCTTACAGCCGCATCATGAAAACTTATTTGGAGGGAATTCTGCAGTTGTCCGACCGCTTTTTAAAATTGTAAATGAACTAGACATTGCTAATTTACTCCATCGCTTTGCGTAATGTTTTCGAGCCTCCAATCAATCAGCCGGTATTTTCCGGCAGCGTTTACCTTCGTTTCTTTCAGATCCGGGAATCAACCAAACAGGTCACGGTCCGTTGAATGCTATTGAGCATAGTATAGCTTGAAGAAACCTTATCCTTTCCACGCTTCTTTTAAAAAAACTCTTGTGAGAAGAGAACGTGTTCATCTCTCTGCCATCACCAGACGATATAGATAAGCGCATGCCTTTCTCGGAATTACTTATGCCTCCAAAAGTATTTTTACTGTTGACTAACGACAGTTTATTCAGATGCCTTACGCGATAGAATAATAATTAATCGAAAAATAATTTCCGCTTTGTAGCAAGAACTGGTAAGGATCTAGGCTTGCACCAGAAAAGTTTGCAATATTCGCTTGGCTGATAATTTAGTCTCTGTTAAGAATGGTTGATATTGTTTAGATACCAAAATTTATTTGCAGAAACAAACGTGATATCTTCCCACTTTCCCGTTGAGTCGACCGTGAGTTCAGCAACAAATGTGCCTACGTTTACCTAATAGTATCGATCGTGACTGGGTTGTGGACAAAAACATATCTGAGATAATACTTTAATTTATTACCATAAACAAATTGGCTAGTGTGAGTCACTTGCCAGAGAAATCACATACTAAATATGATCGAGGGAAGCACACAAATAATCGACTGAGGCGATTATTGAAAGGAAAATTGAATGCGGAAAATATAAACGAATGATTTAATTGCATTGACTCTAGTCTCTGCTCTACGGTAGAAACCTTCACAGTTGCAAGTTAATTCTTTTGAATTAGGTACAGTAATAGTCACGCATACATTTGCAGATGATACTGGCGGTAAATATCTGGAACCATAATTATCTCAAAGTATACAGTCGAGAAAAACTTTCAATCATGCAAACTTGACGCGTTTCGCATGGCGAAACTGCGTCAAGTGCATTACCCTGTTGCGAATTTCACAACGGCAGAAACCAGTTGCGCAGAAAAACATAACCGGAATGTTTAAAAAAATTGCTCAAGGGATTTTTTCAGTCATTTAAAGAAGTTGAACGTCTTACCTTGATACTGAGAAACAAACGCTGAATGATTTTTCCCAAAATTTTGATCTAATCCTATTAGCGCAAGCCAGTTGCCCGTAGCGAAGTAAAGAACAAGAATAAAGCAATGACGCCAAGGTTTGTGTCCACTGTTATTGTTTACGATATTGGCTGGGGGATATTGACCAAAGAGTTAATAACCAATCACAAGAACGATTGAAATCTACAATACATGAGGGAAACAACTCCAGAAGAACGCAAACACGTTTTTTTTTTTTTCTCAGAAAAATGTGGGTAAATCCTCGAGTGTTATTTATAAACTCAGGGGATATGGGACTCATTTTTCGACTAATTTTTCCTTGTTTCACTAGCTCCACAAAGGAATACCGCAGGCTAATTATTTGTATGGTTTGAAAAACAATTAAGCCATCAATATTCAACACATAAAGATCAGCACTAGCCCTCCCAAGTCGAAATATTTTTCTTTTTTTTCTGCTACCTTTTATTTGTAGTATGATAGATGAAAGGCTGTGATAGCCAGCTACATAGCAACCCTGAGTAAGATCGTTTAGAAGAGTTAATAAACGTTTTCTTGGGGTAGTAAATTGAATTTTTCCAATCCAATACGCAATGACGCATTGCAGGTCACGAAGAAGAAAAGGAGGAGACCCTGGAAACGAGTATGTAACAGTTATCTTTTGGCTGACGTCATTGTTTATATTTTTCCTCATTAACACACCACTTTGCGCAGAGAAGGCATCACCGGCAAGAACTGACTATAAACATTTAAAGAGCTTGTGAGACTTGGTCAAATTTTCGGCTCTTTGGGCGTAACATTCGAGGAGAAATGGGTCTTCTAAAACTGAAAATTTCTGGTGGCAAAAGTGCTAATGAACTCATACATTCTTTGGAAAAATTCGAGTGTGTAAACCCGCGTGGCTCAACAGCTATTTAGTTCATCGGGACGAGACAGCTAACAAATTGTGCCCTTTCAAAACTAATGTTTTAGTAGCTTCATCAAAAATTGTCTCGCTTATGCTAATGAGACAAATGTTGTAGACATTATTATCCTATTTATCTCATTGGTGAAATTAAACATTGACTGCGAACCGCTGGAAAATCGCACAGTCGCAGTAAGTGGATTTGAATCAACAACACCACAGGTAGTTTGATATAATAATTCGTAGAAATGTTACAGATTTTCTAGTACAGTTCACCTTTAATGTGTCCATTTTGACGGCCGTACGTCTCTCTTCTTTACGCGTTGTAGTTTTGCTAGATTTTGTTTTAAAGTGAGATTGTCTGCATCAAGCTTCGCTGCAATCTCATAATGAAATCTGGCATCTGCATATTTACCCTGTGAAGAAATGTAAAAATTAAGCGCTTGGTCATCACATTTGAAGAAAATATCAACTAGCTTATTCCATTTTTTATCGTGAAAGTATTTGTAATTTATTTTTGTAGCATTATGTTTTATTGTCGTATGTTTTATTTGCTTTATCCATTTAATACGAGCTCTGTGTGTTTCTTTGATTTGTAATTTTGGTAGTTTTTGCTGTTTTTAGGACTCCACAAAAAAGGATGAAAAACCCTATTGTTACAAAAAGCCATGCTCTAAACGAGCAAGGTACTGGCCACGAGTATTTAAAATCAATTAACTTGTCTCTGCAAACTATACAAAGCTTTCTTGAATCACAGCTTTTCAATAGTTAATGGCATCTATGTTTTTGACCAAAAAAAACTGACATTTAGATACTCTATTAGGTACCAGGCTCGGTTTTTCAAATTATTTGATTTCAAATATTCGTACCTGTTTCCTTGCTCTTTCAGGAGGGTCTGAATGGGGGGGTCCACATGTCGGTTGTCGGTTAAAATTTCATTACTTTGCCGGTAGTCGGTGAAAATTTTCGCCCTTCTGTTGTCGGTAAATCCCAGTCAATTTTTTGTCGCTAGTCGGTAACTTTTTTTCCACGTTTTTGCTGGCACTCAGTAATACTTTCCAGCCCTTTGTCGCCAGTCGGTTAACCGCATTGACATCCTCTTTCAGAATATGGCTAATAAAAAATCACTCCAAATTTAAAAAGAATTTACCCTCTCGACCCAATAACTAACATTTCTTCACTGGGTAGATTCCGTCACATAACCATATATGTACATCCAATGGGATCGTTACTCACCTCAAGGTGGAACATAACACCAAGATTCAAATGAGCATTGGAATGTTCTGGGTCCAGCTGCACTGCTATCTTAACACTCTGTTTAGAAGTCTTTACTGCCCTTCAGCGTAAGATGCCATTGAGAGGTACACGTCAGGTGTGAGGAAAAAAGGAAACAGAAAACATGTAAACGGGATTGCTGTCGCTCTCGTTGAATGGTAATAAGACCAAAATGGAACTGCCACTCTCCACTGTTATCCCCTTACAAGCCTTTGCATGTATTTGAAGGCCTTCAGTTTAAGAGGAACTGTGCGACGACCCAGTTGTGACTACTGATGACCTGTCAGCATTTACATAACGCTAGTTGGTACTTATTAAGCTGACACATAACACTCTTTTCCCCCGTGAAGTATCAAGAAATATTGTTGTTGAATTTTCCAGACCAGATGTGGCACGTGATTGTCATAACCATTAGCAGAATTCTCAAGAGTATCATCACGTTATGAAATGGAGCAACAAACTGAAGTAAATTGAGATTTTCCCTGTTAAAACAAAAATATCTGTCTGTCTTTGTAGGTCTGTCTATTGGTCTGTGTTTGTCTGTCTGTCTGTCTATCTGTCTGTCTGCCTGTCTTTCTGTCTGTCCATCTGTCTGTCTATCTGTCTATCTGTCTATCTGTCTATCTGTCTATCTGTCTATCTGTCTGTCTGTCTATCTATCTGTCTGTCTGTCTGTCTGTCTATCTGTCTGTCTGTCTGTCTGTCTATCTGTCTGTCTGTCTGTCTGTCTATCTGTCTGTCTGTTTGTCTGTCTGTCTATCTGTCTGTCTGTCTATCTGTCTGTCTATTAAACTTTCCCAAGCTAAAAGGTCTGGTAAGACAAATTTCTTGTCTTGTAACACTTACTTGTTTAGCCTGTTGCATGTTTTTCAAGTCTTTATACAAATTTCGTTGATAATAATAATGGTCAGCATCGTCATCATGGAAACTAAGAGCGTTGTTAATAATATGCAGGGCCGGGCCTACAACAGGAAAGAAAAGATACAAAGAATATATTTAAAACTTTAAGAAATGTTGGATCTGAACTAAAAAACTGTCATAAAATGAAGTACATTTTCAGCAGCAATGGATCTGAACTAAAAAAAAATGTTATAAAATGAAGTACATTTTCAGCAGCGTTCTGTTTGCCTTCGTCAGAATAAAATGACTAGATTAATAATTTAAAAGAGTAAGACACGTTTTGGTATGAGTTGAAAATTTAGTTAATTTTATAGCATTTGTTAGGCCAGAAACAACGTTTTGTAAGGTTTTAATCATGAACACTAACCGCCCAAACAATATAAAGAAAAATGCATAAAGATATATGTATGATGCCACTTTCAACGAAGATCAACCATACGCTTTTGTCATGTGCAAGAACTGATACTGGCGTCGACAATAATATTTTTCAGGAGCACGCTTTATTGTACATCGCCCTTTTCCCCGGGGGGGGGGGGGGGATTCGCATCTGAAAGGGGTGGGAATGCTCATCGGAAATTCTGAATTAAACCCCTAAAGGAGACCGATCTAGGCGTGGTCCAAGCTTTTTAGACCCCTAAAAAAGACATGTTAAAACACTGACAAATACATATATGTTATTTACCGGGCGGGAGGTCCGTATGGGAAAAAAACTGTGCCCGAGGTCTTGAGTACGGCCCGAGGCCGAAGGCCGAGGGCCGTACTCAAGACCAAGGGCACAGTTTTTTTCCATACGGACCGACCTAGCCCGGTAAATAACATGTTTATTTTTTTCCTGCAGTAAATTGGTTTTACAGAGTACTAATGGGTTTGTTTACGCAACTCTTGTCATTGAATCGGCTTGCGCGCCGTCTACTAACGATTTGTAAAAAATCTTGGCAACGAGCGAATAATTCAGATAGTAGGCAAAGAAAGATGTATTAAAGAAGATATAGTTTTCGAACTACTTTATGTTAGTTGCATTTATTTAACCAGTTAAGTTTTCCAAAATTGTTTTTCCGATGTGAAATTTCGTGCGAAGTTTGAAGTTTTACTACAAAAACAATGTCTGTCAGTCGTCACTTTTAAAATCGCTTCAAATCAGACTTTTCTACCGTAAATTGAATAGCAGAAAGCGAGGAAATTCGTTAAGTGTATTCTACAGAAATTCTCCTAAATACTGCAACGATCAGAAACGTAAACTTGACTGAATTTGACTCAAATTCTACGGCGAGGGGAACACAGGATTAAGCGCCATTACAGCGCCAAGCTACAAACAACCATCCAAGCAAACTTTCACAACTTCAAAACACTCAACTCAATTTACTTACAGTGACTTTCCTTGCCATTTTAAAGAGACCGGAGATAAACTTTATGGTGACTAATCGTCGATGGATGTGTAAAAAAGGCAAAAGATTGCCGATTACCGCTAACTTTTAGGAGCGAAATTTAGGCAGTGGTGCAGGAAGCGGGAAAAAATCCGGCCCGTGGGCCGTATCGTAAAAAGCTGGACCGGTCACGTGTGCCAGATTAGCCAATCAAATTCGAGGATTTAGGCATCCGGCCCGCTCAGATGCTTGAGAAAAAAATAAATATTTTTATGTCTCTTAGCGTTCAACCCTAAACGAGACCTTCGCCGTTAAATGTAATGGTGTTTTGTCCAGAATACCATAAGAGAGACCAAGATCCGAAATTCACACCCCTAAGAGAGACGACGAGAATTAATGCCTTCATATGCGAATCCCCTTTCCCCGGGTCGCCCTCTACCAACACCTTACTGAGTGAATCCTCGAAGGACGTAAAAATTGCAAAGGGACCTTAAGCCTGAGGTTTTCGGGCATTTCCCGCAAACCGCGAACGTCGCGTTAAAACCTTTAAGCGGCTGGCGTTGCGAAAAATGACTTAGCCAATTAAAACCTACGTTTTACCATTCGAAGCCACAAAAGAAATTGAATTGACGATGTTCCAATATATAATTATTCACCGAATTTTACCAACAAATAGCTTGTTATACAAAATGAAAAATTTTTGGAACAAGTGGAAATTGTTTCTCTCTTTATAAAACTGTACCGTGTCTCATTTTTTTATGTAATAATCTGTTGAATTTTAGAAAGTTGATACCTATGTAATGTAAGCCACAATCAAAATCAGTTCTTATAGGACTCTCAAACAATTAATATAAAATAATAACATTGTAGACAGATCAACTGTAATTTAATTTGACTAGTGTAATTGTATTGCAATACATGTAGTATAAGGAGAGCGACTAAACTCAGTGTAAGTATCGTGTGAGAAGGAAGCAATATTTTAAGTAAACCATAAGTGTTGTAAGTTGTGTAACAATATTTTTCAATAAGAATTCGAACAATTAATGTAGAAAACGTAAGTAAACAAACCATAATCTAATTAGAGTAATTGTATTGTAATAAACGTATTGTAAGTTGTGTATTAAGGACGTTCGTGCCCATTGCTACTGCGCATCTCTAGGGTGCACACTATTCATTGTTCATGCGCGTGCCACGTCATTTTCAAGCGCGCGCACCGACTCGAAATTTCAACAAAATATAGAGCTGATGACCCTTGCGTTAACTTTGTGTGCGAATATTTTTATTGGATGCTCGGTGACTGCTACTATTTTTTCGGCAGGTCATTTCCTTTTCAGATTCTTTCCATTATACTAAAAAGCCAAAAAAAAAAAATCTGTACCTGGGAAGTTTTAACTATTTCTCATATACCAGGAGGGAGGGGATGTCTCCAGGCATTTTAGTGGTTTAGTCATAACTACCAGTGTGACGTCACGTCATACATCGGTGATTTTCGATATGGCGGCCAAATTTTTTGGTTCGTTAACTGAAAGAAATGGGGAAATTTCTAACTTTTTGATGATTCGATTATTTTGTTCAATGTTACCCAGGATTCAAAATATATGAAAGACTTCTTTGCAGTAATTTTCGGTAGGATAAGTTATTCGAAAGCCTCATAATTTGAGTAGAAACATACTAACAAGTGCCTGAGACGTCGACAAAGTTTAATGGATTGACAACGTTTTTCTGGAGCCCACGCAGAAATGCGGAGATGTCCTGAATAGAGGTTTGGTACATGGTATATTAAGTTTGCTCTGTGCTGAGAATTAAGCCCTCATTACTTATGGTTCGTCTCAACAATCCCTTCAAAGTTAATGGCATGGCATTTGGAGAGCGACTCAGAATACCCGGCCATGATTGCGTGACGTCGTCCTGCAGTGGTGCTGTATAGCGATATTCACTGTTTACAAACAAGTCTTATTTAAATTTTGCCAACCACAGAACAAAAGAATCCTTTGTTTCGAGAACCAATAAATCTCTGGTTGGCACATTGATGACAATAGGAGACGTAACGATGAGTATCGCCATTTTATGGGTTGATGAACGCAAGACGAGTAAAACTATTGCTATGAAAGTAAGACGAGTAAAACTATTGCTCCCGCAGTCCCGCAGTGGATAAAATGAATATTAAAACTCCGGGTTTCGGCTCATGGATTATAGAACGAAGTCTTTTCATGTGTAACGCGCTTGTTTCGGCTGATGGATTTCGGCTGATGGATTTTAGAACCATATGCAAATATTTATTAACTGCGGGACTACGGGAGCAAGCATTTAATGTCACGCAATCTTGAGCGGGTATTCTGAAGGTTAGCCCTTCTGGAGCACACAGGCAGTCATCTACCCCACAAAATTTAAAAACACAAGCATTCAACCAGCTAACAGCTGGGAAACATAGACACTCTTGGCCTTTCACCAATCGAACAAAGTTTAACACGCGAGAAATCAAACCGACATGTACGGCCTCGCACTCAAAAGGATTGTTGAGCAAAATGGCTCATCCTATTGACAAAAACTAACAATGGCTTGAAAGTTATATCAAAAAGGAACAAAACCTCCTATTATATGAGATACTTCTCTTGAAAACTTGAAGAGAAAACGGCGGGCGTTTTGGGTGGCTTCTACTTGACCGGAAGTCAAGATGGCGGTAACCCCCACTTGACCCGATTTGTTTTCAATAAAATTTTGGAACAAAAAACGCACACTAAACAACAAACAGTTGTACTCACAGACAATATCCACTACAAAGGTTGCACATTTATGCCAAACTAGTGAATAATAGCGCAATAATAGCTTGTATTATCCTATTTTTTCTTTGAATTCAATGGAGTCCCGACGCCAAATCTGGGCAAGCCGAGCGAAGCTTCGACTTGTTGCTATGTGACGTCACACTGGCAGTGATGAGTCGGTCTCTGACGGATACTCGAAAGAAATAGAGTCACCCCTTCCCTCCTGCCATATACTATTCAAATAGGGTCGAATTGGTACATGAATACAGGTGTGCGTAACTTAGAAGTTGTATTTTTTAAGGCTAATTCTAGCTGATTTAATGATATATGTAGCAAAGATCCACCAAATAGGCCTATATATGCTGTGTTAAAAGCACAAAACTTAGATATGATTCTTCAACTTAAATATATGCCGATAGTAATGAATCCGACCAGAATCGCTTCGAATGACTGGAAATCCTAGAAATGCTATGGTCTGTGCTACGCCTTATCTTCAAAACGAGTTCGGTGACCCCCGATTTTATTTTTCACGTTTTTAATCTAATCTTATCATTTTCTACCTGCAGTCAAAGTTTTAAAAAAAATCTGTACATGGGAAGTTTTTGGGCGCGAACGTCCTTAAGTTTAAGGAGCATGAGAAGTAAGTACAGTGGAAGTATATCTGTAATTATTAAAAACTGGATCATTGGATAATGCAATTCGAGAGTTTTCATTGGCTAAGCCATTATGGTATATGAGCCATTATACCATGATCTACAAAAATGGCGAGCGTATGCGTGATTTTTTGGGCCTTTTTTTGTAGTCTAGTTTTCTATATTTTGGGGGCGTTTTTAATAAAACAATTATTCCACTCGCGCTTGTTGGATATGAGATGATTATAGCTATCTATCATCTCATATCCAACGCGCGCTCATGGAATAATTGTTAAGTATAATAGAAGCGCTGTGTGTAGTGTTAATGTTAATTATTACCAGGAGCCCATCAGCCGGAGCCTCCATCTCCCATATATCCTTGAGTCAACCTTTGCGCGTATCTTTCTATTTTTAGAACAGTTTTCACCCCAGGCTAGCGTAAATTCCCAAGAAAGCATATTGCATAGTGCATTAGTTGTATCTATTGTGTTGTGTTGAGTTGTGTTGTGCTGTGTCGTATTGTATTATATAGCACTGTATGGCATCAGGGATATAATGCACGTGAATTTAAGAGCCCCGCAGTTTCTAAAAATAGAAAGATACGCGCAAAGGTTGTCTCATAGCGTTTTAGGGAGATGGAGGCTCCGGGTGATGGGCTCCTGGTATTACTTAACATAATGTCCATGGAAAAAGTAATTCCGGAGCCTCACCTCGGATGTCTCATCCCATCTCCCATAAACGCTATGAGACAACCTTTGCGCGTATCTTTCTATTTTTAGAAACTGCGGGGCTCTTAAATTCACGTGCATTATATCCCTGATGCCATACAGTGCTATATAATACAATACGACACAGCACAACACAACTCAACACAACACAATAGATACAACTAATGCACTATGCAATATGCTTTCTTGGGAAATTTACGCTAGCCTGGGGTGAAAACTGGCTTCTAAAAATAGAAAGATACGCGCAAAGGTTGACTCAAGGATATATGGGAGATGGAGGCTCGGCTGATGGGCTCCTGGTAATAATTAACATTAACACTACACACAGCGCTTCTATTATACTTAACAATTATTCCATGAGCGCGCGTTGGATATGAGATGATAGATAGCCAACGAGGCGCGTAGCGCCGAGTTGGCTATAATCATCTCATATCCAACAAGCGCGAGTGGAATAATTGTTTTATTAAAAACGCCCCCAAAATATAGAAAACTAGACTACAAAAAAAGGCCCAAAAAATCACGCATACGCTCGCCATTTTTGTAGATCATGGTATAATGGCTCATATACCATAATGGCTTAGCCAATGAAAACTCTCGAATTGCATTATCCAATGATCCAGTTTTTAATAATTACAGATATACTTCCACTGTACTTACTTCTCATGCTCCTTAAACTTAAGGACGTTCGCGTCCAAAAACTTCCCATGTACAGATTTTTTTTAAAACTTTGACTGCAGGTAGAAAATGATAAGATTAGATTAAAAACGTGAAAAAAGAAATCGGGGTCACCGAACTCGTTTTGAAGATAAGGCGTAGCACAGACCATAGCATTTCTGGGATTTCCAGTCATTCGAAGCGATTCTGGTCGGATTCATTACTATCGGCATATATTTAAGTTGAAGAATCATATCTAAGTTTTGTGCGTTTAACACAGCATATATAGGCCTATTTGGTGGATCTTTGCTACATATATCATTAAATCAGCTAGAATTAGCCTTAAAAAATACAACTTCTAAGTTACGCACACCTGTATTCATGTACCAATTCGACCCTATTTGAATAGTATATGGCAGGAGGGAAGGGGTGACTCTATTGCTTTCGAGTATCCGTCAGAGACCGACTTATCACTGCCAGTGTGACGTCACATAGCAACAAGTCGAAGCTTCGCTCGGCTTGCCCAGATTTGGCGTCGGGACTCCATTGAATTCAAAGAAAAATAGGATAATACAAGCTATTATTGCGCTATTATTCACTAGTTTGGCATAAATGTGCAACCTTTGTAGTGGATATTGTCTGTGAGTACAACTGTTTGTTGTTTAGTGTGCGTTTTTTGTTCCAAAATTTTATTGAAAACAAATCGGGTCAAGTGGGGGTTACCGCCATCTTGACTTCCGGTCAAGTAGAAGCCACCCAAAACGCCCGCCGTTTTCTCTTCAAGTTTTCAAGAGAAGTATCTCATATAATAGGAGGTTTTGTTCCTTTTTGATATAACTTTCAAGCCATTGTTAGTTTTTGTCAATAGGATGAACCATTTTGCTCAACAATCCTTTTGAGTACGAGGCCGTACATGTCGGTTTGATTTCTCGCGTGTTAAACTTTGTTCGATTGGTGAAAGGCCAAGAGTGTCTATGTTTCCCAGCTGTTAGCTGGTTGAATGCTTGTGTTTTTAAATTTTGTGGGGTAGATGACTGCCTGTGTGCTACAGAAGGGCTAACCTTCAGAATACCCGCTCAAGATTGCGTGACATTAAATGCTTGCTCCCGTAGTCCCGCAGTTAATAAATATTTGCATATGGTTCTAAAATCCATCAGCCGAAATCCATCAGCCGAAACAAGCGCGTTACACATGAAAAGACTTCGTTCTATAATCCATGAGCCGAAACCCGGAGTTTTAATATTCATTTTATCCACTGCGGGACTGCGGGAGCAATAGTTTTACTCGTCTTACTTTCATAGCAATAGTTTTACTCGTCTTGCGTTCATCAACCCATAAAATGGCGATACTCATCGTTACGTCTCCTATTGTCATCAATGTGCCAACCAGAGATTTATTGGTTCTCGAAACAAAGGATTCTTTTGTTCTGTGGTTGGCAAAATTTAAATAAGACTTGTTTGTAAACAGTGAATATCGCTATACAGCACCACTGCAGGACGACGTCACGCAATCATGGCCGGGTATTCTGAAGTCGCTCTCCAAATGCCATGCCATTAACTTTGAAGGGATTGTTGAGACGAACCATAAGTAATGAGGGCTTAATTCTCAGCACAGAGCAAACTTAATATACCATGTACCAAACAGGACAGGACAGGACATCTCCGCATTTCTGCGTGGGCTCCAGAAAAACGTTGTCAATCCATTAAACTTTGTCGACGTCTAGGCACTTGTTAGTATGTTTCTACTCAAATTATGAGGCTTTCGAATAACTTATCCTACCGAAAGTTACTGCAAAGAAGTCTTTCATATATTTTGAATCCTGGGTAACATTGAACAAAATAATCGAATCATCAAAAAGTTAGAAATTTCCCCATTTCTTTCAGTTAACGAACCAAAAAATTTGGCCGCCATATCGAAAATCACCGATGTATGACGTGACGTCACACTGGTAGTTATGACTAAACCACTAAAATGCCTGGAGACATCCCCTCCCTCCTGGTATATGAGAAATAGTTAAAACTTCCCAGGTACAGATTTTTTTTTTTTGCTTTTTAGTATAATGGAAAGAATCTGAAAAGGAAATGATCTGCCGAAAAAATAGTGGCAGTAACCGAGCATCCAATAAAAATATTCGCACACAAAGTTAACGCAAGGGTCATCAGCTCTATATTTTGTTGAATTTTCGAGTCGGTGCGCGCGCTTGAAAATGACGTGGCACGCGCGTGACCAATGAATAGTGTGCACCCTAGAGATGCGCAGTAGCAATGGGCACGAACGTCCTCAATACACAACTTACAATACGTTTATTACAATACAATTACTCTAATTAGATTATGGTTTGTTTACTTACGATTTCTACATTAATTGTTCGAATTCTTACTGAAAAATATTGTTACACAACTTACAACACTTATGGTTTACTTAAAATATTGCTTCCTTCTCACACGATACTTACACTGAGTTTAGTCGCGCTCCTTATACTACATGTATTGCAATACAATTACACTAGTGAAATTAAATTACAGCTGATCTGTCTACAATGTTATTATTTTATATTAATTGTTTGAGAGTCCTATAAGAACTGATTTTGATTGTGGCTTACATTACATAGGTATCAACTTTCTAAAATTCAACAGATTATTACATAAAAAAATGAGACACGGTACAGTTTTATAAAGAGAGAAACAATTTCCACTTGTTCCAAAAATTTTTCATTTTGTATAACAAGCTATTTGTTGGTAAAATTCGGTGAATAATTATATATTGGAACATCGTCAATTCAATTTCTTTTGTGGCTTCGAATGGTAAAACGTAGGTTTTAATTGGCTAAGTCATTTTTCGCAACGCCAGCCGCTTAAAGGTTTTAAAGCGACGTTCGCGGTTTGCGGGAAATGCCCGAAAACCTCAGGCTTAAGGTCCCTTTGCAATTTTTACGTCCTTCGAGGATTCACTCCGTAAGGTGTTGGTAGAGGGCGACCCAGGGGAAAGGGGATTCGCATATAAGGAATTAATTCTCGTCGTCTCTCTTAGGGGTGTGAATTTGGGATCTTGGTCTCTCTTAGGGTATTCTGAGCAAAACACCATTACATTTAACGGCGAACGTCTCGTTTAGGGTTGAACGCGAAGAGACATAAAAA
>JAHPZR010051052.1:7500-27814 GCA_019787425.1 Platygyra sinensis | reverse complement strand
GAAAGGCAAGAGAAAAATGATCAAACCTTGGAATTGGTTTAAAAAGTTCTTAGTGGTATGGAGAATTTTACATTCGATCGCTTTGGAGAATTCATTGTAATTCGATTTGCAATTCACATGCCATTATATATTATATTGCATCTCACGAACGCTCTCGAACAGTTTTCAGTGCGAAAAAAAACCTGTATAAGTTGTAATGGCCAGGAACTTGGCAATATATGGAAGTTGCTCAATTCATATTTTATTACCACCTAAACTTTGATTTTGTCTCTAGCAATGTATGAAAATAAGTTGGGCACATCTTTCCTTAATGATCAGAAACTATCCGTTTTCCTTCACGAAGGTTCTGAGACAGGGGATTTTTTTCCAGCTGTATTTAAACTACGTCACACCAAAGTGGGCGAGTTTAAAATTTCCCGCAGCCAACTTTAATTGCGATCTTTATCAATTTTCTTTTAACAGTCAGCCATCATCGAAGACAAAAAAACGCTTGACAAGTCAACCTTTGCATCTCTTTTCAAAGAATTCCTCTCGCTGATCGTACATCTGAAGTCAGTTCAATATATCATGGACAAAATTTCCATGTCTCTCGAGGTCCGTTACATGAACAACAATCAACAAAGTTTTGCATGTTCTCTTTGATAGGCCGCCAGTTCCCATATAATTTTAATTTCAATTACTTTTTCTGTCTTTTCATCACACGATTCCGATTCCAAAATAAGCCTTCACTGGTTGGGCTGTAATAGTTGATGTACAATAATCAGGCCAAAACACTCACCACGGAATGTTTTCAAACTTCTTTGTGTTTTTCTTTGCCCATGCAGAATCCTTAGAAAAGAATTTAATCAAGCCGTGATATTCAGCAAATAAACACACCGTTTAGCCCCTTGTTGTATGGTTGAGAGCGCCACCAGTATAGAGATTGCGTGATGAATTGCTACTGCAATCATTTCGTTGATTTTCTCGCCTACGCAAAAGTCTACACCTGACAAATAACAAAAATGCAAATATTGTTGTGCCGAGTAAGAAATTAATATTGCCAAAGAGGCTGATATCTAAAATGTATGAGGAGATAAGTCACGGTATTACTGAAAATTCTGCTAAGGTAAACCGCCGGTGTGTTTTCCCTGCCTTCGTTCTGAACATGAATTCCTGCCAGGTGTAGAAATCAAGCGAGTAGGAAAAAAGTAATTTTAATTCTGTGCAAGAGCTTGATACGTAGAAAATAAATTAAATAATTTTAAATACGTATTTCTAAAAAAGAAGTTATGATAATCTGTCATCGATGTCACTTGGTTTCTTTACAGACCCGTTCTTTTGAGGGGCTCAGTAGTGCCAGCAGCAGATATACCGTGTGCTATCGACTGGTCGGCTGTACAGCTCTTTACTCAATGTTTAAGGTGAGGAAAGAATGAAAAATTTAACGGACTGGTTGTATGTTTTGTTGATAGCATTTCGTGTTTGAGACATTTCTGACAGCTGATTATAACCAGTCTAATTTTGTAAGAAAAAAAACCTTGTCGGTTCGTCATCTTCTGCGAGTAAATATATTGTATGACCCAAAATATATTAATCACTGACAAACATGGCGTTTATCAAGGTTAAGAAACTGGAAAAAGACCGATTAATGAATGCACGCAACTGGGAACCATTATATTCAGTTATTCTCTTATCCGCACCATTCTGTTTTTGCTTGGTGTGATCACTTTTAGAGAGCCCCAACTAAATTTTTTTCTTTCTTCAGCGAAGAGACTCCGGCTCGACCAAGAAATTTTTGAATGATAATTTTTGGCTGGTAAATTTTGGGTCGGCTTGTTCAAACCGAACTTAATAGCCCTTATAACCCACAATTTCTTCATTAATTCAACGCCGACATGTATAACACTCAATTATGTTTTCTGCCAGCACTTCAAAAGTTTAGTATAGAGCGAGAATAGCTAGACATTTTCCATAAAGTCACCTCTAACCTTAAGGCATCAGTCTCTATGAGCAGGATTCTATATATGCTGAAAACTAATTAAGCATTTTATCCACAAATTGTAAAATAGAGTAGCTTACAGAGCGGCAAGGATTACGTAAAGAGTTTATCACAGCACAACATCGTGAATAGCTGTAATTCTGTATTTTGGTTTGAATATAGTGGCTGGCATTTGAGATTGATAGCCTTCTCCCATCGTAACTCGCGTCCGGGTAAGTTTAGATGACAAATTACAACAATAACGAATATTTATACTTTACCAAAATAATCACCCTCATATATACACAACTCAGAGTGTAGCCAAAATGCGAACAAACGTTTGTCAAGCGCTGTCGCTGTGGTTTGAAAGACGTTCCTATTTAATTCATTTTTAAACGCAAGAAAAGGCTTTTCAGTGTCATACCCGTCAAACAGCCCTGCCAGTGCTTTATGTTAATTTCGGACATACAGATTTTTCCCTCTAGACACGTGGTCAATGTTTATCCAACAATATGACTGTAGACTGTAAACGCGGTCTCCTCGCTGTTCATAGCGCACTAAGCTAATATTGATACCTTAATCCTTGGTAAACCCATTAACAAACGACTCGCATATTTACGAACAACATGGCTTTGCGGTAAAAGTTGTGCTCCAGAAAATTCTATCATAGCACTCCCGCAAGCCAGTTTTCTGTACAGCGGTGTAAACAAGAATTGTATAGATTGCCATAATCCTTTTTTTTTTTTTACTTTAGGGGCAAAAATAAAATTTACATTATTAAAAGCTACGAACACATCAAAAGGATTTGTTTTTTAGCCGTTCAACCGAAAAACATAGAATAGGTATGATCAGACCCATGAACAACAGAGAGCTTCAGTGTGGAACAATGACGACATGTGATAAGGCCGAAGCCAAACAAGTCACACACAGACGGCAGGAACCAAATAAAGTATTGTTTCTTTGGGCAAGAAAACGCTTCACCGTACAAAAGTCTTCAAACTCGGAGCACAATCATAAGTTCAGGACACAATACATCACAAACAGGCTTATGGCTTAGCGTATCTTTTCAAAACACCTACAGTTTATGGTTGGACCCGGTTCGTATAACTGCCACGCAATTCTCATTTCAGGTTCTCTGTCCGATTTTTTGTCTCTGAGCCTTTCTTGGAATCATACGCGGATGGCGACACGGCGAGACCATAAAGCAACTAGAAACTTTCGCTCGCTAGAAAAATGCTCAGCCATTTCTCTTTGTTGTTTTCGAATTTGGCACACACATGTCCTTTGTCCACTTCAACGCATGCGTTGAACGAAGAGATAGGAAACTGCGCACGCTCGGTAAAATTCCTTGAGAGAAACAGTTGCTCTTTTCAGGAAAAACTTTGGAAAAGTTTAGGAAACTTTTTCAAACTGCGTATAAGATTCGTATGCTAAGATTTAGTTAGGTCTATGGGACATTTTTTTTCACAAAATTGTGTTTCTTTTTTCCCTTTTGAACCATTCCCTTTGTCTAGAGACCAAGAATCCAGCTACGAGTCATGCCGAGTCATACGAGTCATGAACGGTTTGTGACATTAGCGCTAGACAACAACAGATCATTAAAGAAGACAAAACAGAAATTGAATTTCTCATTTTGTAACACTTATACACACTGTAAAAGGACTCCCTGGCTGGGTGACATTACCATCTTTTTGTTTGAAAATGGATTAGAGTTTTCTCAAAGAAATGTAATTGTAGTTCAATTGATTTCTCCGTTCCTCCGTTCTTCTTTGAGATACTGATGGACGTGTTTTAATAACAATCGCTTACCCTTCCAGGTATTACATCGCCTGCGCTCATTACAAAAAGATTTCAAAGCTTGTTTCCTCTACTACGGAACCCATGCTTTATAACAATGGCGAAAAAACTGTCGAACTCACAGAATATAGAGAAAAATGTCAAACAGAAGGTAACTAGAACCTGATATGTTCGTCTTTGGTGTTCATATTGAACGAATAACAAGCAAAATGCGTAAATAATTAAATAAATTTTGTGATACACCAATAAACATCAATTCGAGGGAACCAGAAACCTGTCAGTTTACATAAAGCTTAACTTCCAGCATAGAATTCATAACAAGTTCGGATTCAGAAATGCCTTTTCAGGAAATTAAGTTTTGTGGACAGAAACTTCCGAGGGTGAATCATCAAGAATTATTCCATAAGTAATGATGACTGTTTCCGCTTAGGTGTTTTCTAATTTTAACGCTTAGCTAAAGAAGCTTGTGTTACTAAGTGCATTCGTCATTCTGGAGTAAAATATTTTGCATATTGAGCTTAAAACCTGTCACGTACTCTTTTAGTACGCTTGCGCACAATAAATATTGGGCAATCCTCAGTGTTCTGTGTCACCGATGAGCCAGTTTTCACAAGAAAACCGGCTGTACTGCATGAAAAATGTCATTGAAAGAACCTTCTCGTCTCTTTTAGCTCAAAGACTCTTTTTGCGGAGAAAAATGGAAATATCCATGTTCTTTGGAGGCCTGAATAGAAAGGTAAGATAATTTTCTATTCCACTGTACCAATTTCACAGAATGTTTTTTTTCTGTCGATGTCTGCTGAAGAATATCAGACTATTCAATTCGATTTTTCCCGATTCCTTCTAATTTTTACAGTAGTTTAAAATCATATTGTAAAA
This sequence comes from Platygyra sinensis, assembly GCA_019787425.1. Taxonomy (NCBI): domain Eukaryota; kingdom Metazoa; phylum Cnidaria; class Anthozoa; order Scleractinia; family Merulinidae; genus Platygyra; species Platygyra sinensis. The sequence continues at coordinate 23,181 of JAHPZR010051052.1, read as the reverse complement.
TCGATTCTATATTTTTCGCTGCTTGAATCTTAGAGTTCGTCCATTATATATTTTTTTGGTTCGACTTAGTCCTCCGGGCTATATTTGCCGCCGGCCTGCCGGAGCGAAATGTAAATTATTCGGAACTCAGCAAGCTTGGTTTGCCGACTTAAGTAAAACCATATTGACTTGCTAATTCTTCAAGCCAACTTGACAACCATGTTCTTGTTTTGCAATGTAGCTAGCTTCCTTTCTAATAAACTTTGGCTGTCTCTATCGGGAGTACAGCTAAATTTTAAATTCTCTCCTTAGGTCTAGAGCCAAAAAGCAATCAAAGCAAGACCCTCAAATTTATTGCAATAAGATTCACCAGTGTTGTAAAATAATCTGTTCTTCACCGTAAAAGGCGTTATCGATGTTATTAGTATTTACCCGGTGACAAAATAAACCATTGCTTTCTGCATTGAACATTTCCCCGTCATGGGAGGGGAAAGTAGCCTGGTAATACTGTCAGGGATGGATAGCTGGAACAACAGTCAGTTTCAGTTCACTATCCCCTCGGATGCTTTTCATCTCAAATTAATTGAAAGGAAACAGATGCAATTCTTCCCCGTTGGCGCTAATCCGCCATTGGTTGAACATTTGACAGTCTGTCATAAGATCGTCAGTAGTGAACGGCTCGCTTTTGTTCTCGAGGCAAGCAGAATCTACGTGATGCAAGATTTGACGTCTGAATACCGCACCAAAATAGCCACCAATAAGAAAGCGGAAACCCGGTAACTAATTACAATTATTTATCAAATCTTTTTATCGCAGTATTGTTTTGAAGGAGGCCCCGTAAAGCGGCAAATGCACCTGCTCTGACGGAGCTCAAAAATATGTATTTTTATGGCCAGAAAATTTTCCTTTCCCTTGGAATTAAATTTTGTTACAGCAGGAAAAATTTCCTCCACGGAAATGTACATTACAAAACGAAACAAACGGGATTCAAAAGAAAAATACTCACTCTTGACTGCTTAAAAAATATATTTATTCGTCGGCATCGAGAAAATGTATTCCATTTTGTCGTTGAGTTTATTTACTATATCCACCGCCATGGATTTCTGTTCCAATGAACTCGTGTAGCCTCATTGAGCTAAAGAGAATGTATGGGCGATCTAGCAGAACAGAAAATGATGCTTGGTGACAAATCCTTTGAAAATAAATGGTTATTTCGTTAATGTTATCGATGGAGTAAGGCCGGTGAATTTGGTTTTTATTTATTCTTTCCGCGCCACACTGCTTGGGGTTCAAACTGCATTGCAGATTTTACCTCGGAAAGTACCTGTGTATTTCTTTACTCGTTGATATACCGAGTGTAGTACTCTCTGATGAGCGCGGCACGAAGAAAAAAATGCTCGAGGGAGAAAAATGAAATCAAAACTTTAAATCTGTCGCTTAGAAACAAGAAAGAAAGAGCGACCAGTGCAAAATACATCACAAAATACAAGATTACAGAACGTAGTGTCAAATAAATTGCCGGTTTCGACGAAGGCCTTCGAAAAATCTGCTCGAATGTACAGAATATATGGTCAAGGGTGTCACTGTGAATTTCCTTGGAGAAAATTCTCTTTATATTTACTCCAGGGATCTGGCGCCTGAATGTTATTTGAAAGATTTTCCTTGTCGATTTTTCAGTATTTTTAGTACGCATGGTCGATCGTGTTGTCATACAAAGCACTCCTCTTTGCAACTTAGGGTTCCAATCTAACACATAGTTTTTGAAACTTTTAACAAGGAAAGTACATTAGAAGAGATGCGTACAAGCGTTTCCTTTATGGTTTTCTACCATTTATTTTATGTTACTTCAAGCTTTCTGAGGGATTAAATTGGCAAGTGAGGGAAATGTTAGACACGTAAGGATATTGGAGCATGTTTGAAATAATTGCAACATTGGAAAGCAAACTTTTCAAGTCACCTTATGCTAAATGCTGACCTTAATGTTTCCTTATTGCAACTGTTAACTCCATGAAGTGAACAGCCTTTATATCTTTGCTGCAGTGTTGAAGACGCTCTCTGTAATTTTAGCATACTGAGTTTAGATTGCTTTGTGGCATCTTCACAAGTGGCCAAGATATGCTCGTTGTCATAACTTAACAGCTTAGATAACAATTTAATAAACTCTATGTTGTAAAAATAATTCCCCACATTTCTAGTTAGGAATAGTCGAGAGAGCTTTAGCTGTTACAATATGTGTTTCCTAGACTTTGAGCCTGGCTTTTGGAGTGTTGACACAACACAGCACAATTCGTATACATGTGGATAGTCTTGAGACTGCAGCAATTGTTTAAGCAGCTATATACATGTCGACAATCTGTGAACATCATCGCTAGCACTCAAAGTCGAGGCACAACAAATGTTCTGCAACTATGCTGATCTGAAGGGTATAGAATGTTGTGTTTGGTGGTAAAGTAACCCTCACGAGCAAATGCCGTTTATTTTTTTGCAAGATAATTATTGTGATCGCAAAAACGTAGTTTGTTTTTATTTGTATGCTGATAATATTTTCATAATCCCTTGCAAGGTTTTCAAGTTAATTTTACTCTTTTTCACCGTCTTGCTAATGATGCAAGCCACTGTTGCAGGAAGCGGGAAGACTCTGTAGCCGGTAATACGGTGGTTTGGAATACACGTTGTCTTCGCATGCAGTGCTTGAGTTAGCAAGGTTTGCAAAAGCAAGCCAGTAATATTTACTCTTACAAAATCAAAACGGGTTGGATGTGACATTGTAAGAAGAAATTTTAAAAGCCCTTCCTCAGTCGTTAGAGATTGATGGAACAGTGAATTGCACGGCTGAGGGTTTTAATCCAGAGTCATGTGAGGAGGGATGAATACAATCGACGCCATTTTAATAAGATGCGAAAAGCTTTGCTTAGTTTTGATGTGCAATCCAGTAACGAGACGAAAAACTGGTCCAGAATGTAGAAATAAGAGAGAACAAAGGCAGTAGGTAAATTTAGTCTACCAATATGGTCGCCATTTTGAGTTGGAAGAAACCAAAGATATTATTCAAGGTATGTCTTTTACAGAATTGTCTGACGTTGTTATGAGCACATGACTATGGAAATAGCTGCGTATGAAATAATCCATCGCAAAACAATAAATTTCCTGTGCTGTTGCTTTCCCTTTTTGTATCCAATAAAGCTTATATATCATTAGAAATCCTCTTTATTGAGGTAAAGGTAAAATTTTCATCTCTGACCTGAGTTCCAAAGGGTAGCAGAAATTTTGACATGCTGCATCAGGGTTAGGTTGTAAACAGATAAACGATTTTGTCATCACCAGTTTACTCATGACTAGTTCCTTATAAAGAAACCTTATTTTGTCAGAAATAATGCTCTAAGAACTCAATTGCGAACTCGGTATGCTTTTAAAGAATTTTGTACCTCAGTACTATACATTGTAAGGAAGCACACTTGTATCGTTCATGACACTTTATTCCAACATGGACTTACTTTTACACAGATAAACACTCCTGCTTAAAAGAACTTTCGCTGATGGTGCTTCCCTTGTCGTATATTTACAAGGCCTTAACTGGTAATGTTCACTCCTACGCAATGAGAAATCTCAAGTGTTCATTTGGTCTTCCGGGTTTCAATCGTTTAGGCCGCTCCTCGCATTCTGCACCATTTAAGGCGGTCCAAGATTAAATCTCGATCTTTAGACTCCTATACTTGAGGCTCAAAAACCACAGCCCAAGATATCGGGTCTTCTCTGCATCACTTGGTATGTTTAGATCTTATGTAACTCGTAGAGGGAAAAACGTTTGCGATTTTGGTGTATTAGACAGAAAACTTGATACTTTGTCAATTTCACTGCAAAGGTCTGGAAGCGTTTGACAAAACAAGGTTTGCACGAGTTACCAAGTTGAAATGGAAAAGAATTTTCATGGAATATTTAGAGTAAAGCATCTCCTACGAGCCATAAGGCCTTTAAAACTAGAAAGCGCTATTTACAAAACTTATCCAAGTTCGTTAGCTATAATATTTATCTTTTCCTTTTGAAATCGAAGCCACCAAAATAGAATCATGAGAGGAAACATTCCTTAGAACGAAACTGAAAAATGGAATTAAATAACAGCTTGTACGACCGGGGGTTCAACCCTACGAGTCAAAAACCTTTCTGTTTCGCGATAAAGGATCGCAACATAGATTAAAATCATACTTCGTTACTCTCAAGAGGCAGTATCGAATAAAACTTGCAGTGGACGTTGGTTATGCTGCTTTTCTGGTCGATTATTCGCGATTAGAAGCGGAAGGAAGCGCGCGATTCTCTGACACAGAGATGGAAAATGTTAGAGATTAACCAAAGCATGGCTAAGTTATGCTGCAGTAGCCTCTCGTCTGCTCCTGATCTTCTACACACTATCCAAGAACGTTGAACAAGAAGCACCGATGTATATTTGCTTGTAAGTAAGCCATAAGTTAGATGATGGTTAGCGTTTCTGTACTACTTTTACCGGGCGCTGGGTCAGGCAGAGAACGAAACGTAAAACACTGCCTCTGCAACTTTTTTTGTCCTTGTCAAATCATCATACGGAATGCAATAAACAAAGCAATGAAAACCGCTCTCATGGCAATTCCAGCTTCTTCATCTCGCCTTCTCCTCTGCTGATAACTAAGTTCAACTTTATCCCCAATCTCGGCCAGCTGCTCTGCGACTTCAGACACGGCGAGGGAGTTGTTCAAGTCGCCATTAGGGGCAATGTGAGCCGGAGGCTGTTCGCATCGAGCGCCAGAGTTGTCTTTGCACATGTTTTGAGAGCTTCGGAGACTTAACAAGTTTTCCTAAGTACCAAACAAGATTTGATTTCACTAGAAGACTGTTCGAGTAAGTAGGACACCGTGTCACACGCCACTCCAAACACGTGGAAATGACTCACCGGCAAACCTTCTGATATAAAGGCTTGCAAAAATGTCACAAAGCCGGTATGCAGCAGCTCAAGAAAATGATACCAAAGAATTCTCGCTTCAGAACGACTTCCCAGATCAGTCGCCGAAATCGATTACACTGGAATAGTGCTCTGTTGCAATTTGCAAGTCGAAAAACCGGCAATCTCGTGCGGTCGTCAAAATGTTGGTCAGCTATTCTGGTGCTTCATCCATGCTAAATATTTTTCATTGCGTGTGTTTTGCTTACGTAATTATTCATATGCTTGTTTGTGATTGGCTGCTCGGCGCTGGAAGGAGTCGATGATTGTAAGAGGCAGCGAGCGCGCACAGATATCACGAACTAGATTGGAGGGGAAATATTAATTGTAATGACCTTCACAAAGGGGATTTTGGAGGAATTCCCCAGTTCAAATATGGAAATTCAGGGTGAACACTGCGTACCTACTTCTGTGATGACGTTTTGCTGTGGAAAACAATTGCCGTGACATTAGGTGTGACGATCAAGCGAGTTACAAGCGTGCAAAGGAGCTGCATCCAGTTTACCCAATTGTCTACGTGTTAATGCTTTTCTGAAGTCGAATCTTCTCGAGTGTACATTATTGCTTTTTCCATTAGTATCTATCATGGCTTTTGTGGCACAAATGAAAAAACGCCCAACTCTAGCTCAATCAGTGATCATAACGAGACGAGACGAAGCATCACCTCAAAATAAGATTTTATGCGAGAGTGAATCAAATTCTAGACTTCAGACATGAAAACACACGTTGTTCAAAAATTGTACAGGTCTTGTTTTACTGACGAGTGACACGTGCGTTTTGCTGTTGTATCCACCCTGCTGTGAAGGCCACCGGCGTGTGCATCGTATTATATAACATGAATAATTCAATGCACAATGCCTGTGCAAACACGATATTTCGCGCGTTTCCCTGCGAGGGATATGTTCACTTCCCGGATGTAAACACAGATTTTATGAAGGACAGAGAACGCAAGCATCTCTTTGCATACAAGAGCGTCGCCTCTTGTGCAATCTTCTTTCCTGTACTGCCTCAAACACTTGAGATGTCTTGCAAGAGACAGAAAATGCAAAATCAAAAGCAATCGACCCTCCAGGGACCCCTCAGGGGTTGTAAAACAAACTGATTTTTTGATTAGAGAGCAAACGCTGACAAAGTAATTGGACTGAGTTTTGGAATCATAACATTTAGCAAAAAAGTCATGCTAGTCACAGCCAAGAGATATTGGTAAATTCATTTCCATATAAACTGTTATTGCACTGATAGGATTTTCATTAGCCATTCTCGATGCATACGTTAACAATATGTATCACTTACTGAGATAGAATTTGAAGAAAGCCGACCATAATACGTAATATTTGGCTTTGCTCTCGAGATTTGCTATGCTAAGAGACCTTATTTGCCCAAAAAAAGATGTGCTGAGTTATTCAGATTTTGTTTTTAATAACATATCTGGAAAGAAAAATAAATAAACCTAAATATATATCAACTTTTAGCTATTTAAGTGTCATTGTTCACAAGTTAATTTAGCCCCTGCAAAGGAAAATATATTATCATAAACTACCAACAAGCTTTTATAGCTAGATGAATTAATTTGTTCTTTTCGTTTGTGATTTTCGTCGTTACATGTAATATTGTCAACGTAATCCTTCAATAGAGAAAAATATTTGTCTTTTTGACCTTAAATATTTTAATGGGCAATAACGATTTTATGAAAGCGTGCTCTTTTATATTCAAATACCTTGAAGTCTCCTGAACATTACCATGAAAACACAAAACAATGCGGCTTACATGAAGGGTCTTAACAGCTTTGTTCGTAAAAATACCCAAATTAAACCATTCTTTATAAATATTCGAGTGATAAACATACATCAGGAATATTTTCCGGTCTTTTGTTAGTAGGCCAAATAGTCCTGTTATCTTCAAATAAGGAGTACTGCTCATTTATATAATTTAGCGGTAGTCTTAGCCTAAATCTCATTACTCCGCGGTGCAGGTTTCAAAATAATTCGTTCAATATTCTAAGAATAAAGTGCTATATCAATAAATTATTCCTCAACTAACGATTTGCTATATTATAGTCACTGGAAAACACAAGAGAGGCTAGAAGAACGAGACTAGAATTCTTGTAGCTCCGAGAGTCTTTGGTTATTTAATGGATGTTCATGGTCAAGACTGCCAATAGGAACTAGACGAACCAATCAAATCCCAAGAAAAATGATGTGTCAAGAACGCATTGCTTTCAGCTGATTTTTCACCTGAGTTTAAACACAGAATATACTGGGCACCTTTCTAACGTGCTATTTATTTATTTATTTATTTATTTATTTATTTATTATTTAATCCACAGTAGATGCAAATACTTTTGCTGTTTAAAATTAATTAATAGCGTTATTCTACCCTTACCAGTAGGCAGACAGTTTTCATTACAATGTGATTCCCTTATAGGGTCCATGTCTAGATTATGGCTGCGATCCGGCCGTTTTTTCTGCCTTAACTTCTGTAATCAATTAAAAATTACGTTTCAAGGATGATGTTTATATCAAATAACATTGTCAAAATATCAAGAGAAGATCTTGCTTGTTTGTTTGTTTGTTTTTTATTTAGCCACAATTAGTTACACATCACGAAATCTTCTCTCTTTCAAGATATCTTTTCGTTAACTCCAAGTATAAGCCCATATGTATACATTTTCTATTATAATACCGGTAAAAGTTGAAAAAAGAAAATGAATCATTTTTTATGTCTTCCTTAACTCAAAATCCAAAACAGGGATTTAAATAAAAAGTTTACAGCAATACATCAACTGAATTCATACTTGAGCATTTGGGCTGGGAGGTTCATTTGCTTACATAGTCAGTTACTTGAAATTCTCGTGAATTTCACAGCTGTGCCCCAAATAAGAAAGCAATGAATAATGTCTTAATTTTAATCAACAGGACATGGCGTATAAAAAACCTGATTAATCATCTCTTGGCTGTCAATCTCTCTAACAAGTTGTGAAAGTCAAAGTATGGAGGTGCACGAGTGAATGAGGATGTACTCACTCGTACTGACCATCAAATGTTAACACCTTGAAATTACAAGGAAAGGAAGTACGCACATTCAACAACAGGTAATTCACGTCACAGCTTTTTTGCTCTTTTGTTTGCAATGTGGATATTAATCCATGCAATTATTTAGGGTTGTTGTAAAGCAGCCCGTCTGTATAGAAAGGTATTCGTTGCAAATGAATCAAAACGCAGTTTGACTGTTGTTTAGTTCACGTAAAATGCAACAAAATTGCACTTTTATAAAATAATAAATGGAAGAAAGTCTTGTAATATGATTAACCAGTTGAAATCAAAGAGTCATATGTGCCTTTTGGAAGTCAAGTGAATAAATAAAGTAAGCAAAATCTGATTCTTTCTTTCTTTCTTTTTTCTTTCTTCTTTCTTTCTTTCTTTCTTTCTTGCTTTCTTGCTTGCTTTCTTGCTTGCTTGCTTGCTTGCTTTCTTTCTTTAAACTCAAAAACTGAACAGCAGATATTTTAGTATTTTTAAAATATCAAGAGTTTCACTCAGTGGGAAATAGGATTATCTAAAAAGTGTGCATTCTCCCGACTAATGCTCTAAGTGTTAATGAAAAAGAAAAATAGAAATAGGTGTGTGAGATTTCCAACAGCTTTCCTGTGCCTCAAAGAGAGTATTCTTTCATCTTCACAATGGCTGCCGTGATAGTTCATAGGAGAGCCTCCAGTTGTGTGTGTCAGTCTCAAAGGTAACTGATAAATTGCTCGACCTCGGGGGTTAACTGAATTTTATAAGTCCTTTATGCAAGGTTACACACTTTATACACGTAATCCGTTATTTATATCATAGAACGCAACTTTCGCTGTTTCTAATTTTTCTTTTATTTTCTACAGGCTTGGCAAGAGGAAAATCACATTGTTTCTGATGATTTGCAGCGAACTTATTGATACATTTAATGACACTTATCAAGGAAAACATTGCCTATTGCTGGCACTTAACCAGTAAACAAGATTTATAGTCGTTCAGTTCTAGACACTGTTTTAAGCATAAAGCGGAAGTGGAGGTCAGTACTTGCCAGCTGTGTGCTGTGTCAAAGTTTCGGCCTTTAACTGTGGGAATGTAGGGCTCTACAAAACAGATGGACAGACTCATAGACTCACCGTTACTCACCGTTTACTCACAGACTGACTGACTGACTGACTGGCTGACTGGCTGACTGGCTGACTGGCTGACTGGCTGACTGGCTGACTGGCTGACTGGCTGACTGGCTGACTGGCTGACTGGCTGACTGGCTGACTGGCTGACTGGCTGACTGGCTGACTGGCTGACTGGCTGACTGGCTGACTGGCTGACTGGCTGACTGGCTGACTGGCTGACTGGCTGACTGGCTGACTGGCTGACTGGCTGACTGGCTGACTGGCTGACTGGCTGACTGGCTGACTGGCTGACTGGCTGACTGGCTGACTGGCTGACTGATCGACTGATTGAAAGACAGACAATTTTACTCTATTTCCGTAGTTTCGGACGGTAACTAGTTCTTAATAGTAACAAATGATCGTTCATCCGCATAACACTTTTGCTTCTTCACTCAAAAGAATGACGAAAATAGATAGCGTGCCTTTCATATTTTAGTCACCCTCACAGTTTGATTTTTGCCTTTATGCGATGGCAAATCATATAGAGCCTTTCTACTGTCTATAAACCCATTTTGACTTAACCAATCTAGTTACAACTCGTTTCTCGTAACGTGCACGTCCCTCTGATTGTATTAACTCACAGCACTTTCACAGTCAGAAATAGCTTGTTTCTTGATCTCTGTAGTTGAAATTTCACTTTAAAGTATTTTTGTAAAACCTTAGGTTCTCCACGGGTGGTTGTCAACAGGACATTTGGAGCTCTGAACGACTTATCACGCAACAGTTTCTACTCATTTTATTCATAAAGACTCAATCACTGTTTTGCTTGTCAACTTGGTAGAAGTCCGAGGGAAAAGTTAAGTTGCGCATTGTTAAAATAAATGCTTAAACTGGCACAAATTGGAGACTAGCAAGCTTCTTGTCTAGCTTTTGCCTCAAGGATTTGCCTACACTGCAGGAGACAAGAGGTATTATGTTTGGGGAAAACTTCAATTGATTTCATCAATCATCTTGACAAAAGCTTTTCCAAATTCCCCGTAGGACATTGTTATCTGAAATCAGGCCTTTGCAAAATAAGCCCACGAGCGACTAGTGTTATCGTGCGTGACGATCCATTCCGTTACGCGTTATCGAACGTGACGATCCATCCCGTTATGTTGCGCTTTGCGCCCACGCAATGGTGCAGGCGCAAATTTCCCGCGCGTAAACAACGTGGTTAGCTCGTGAACTTGGCATTGACGCATAACAAATTTATTTGCTTTCAAAAATCAATACGTGCGGAAAGTTGCTATTCTGTTTTCACAGTTATTATTTTAACTTAAAGCGTTTTTACACAACTATCACGAAACTACCAAATCTGTTATATATGTAACATTTCAACTCTTTTTCAAACTCCGAAAGTAATTTTGCTTGCGTGCCGAATATAATGTTGTAAGGTTATTTTTGAAGGAGAAATCCCAAGTCACATTTAGCGATTGAACGATCTCAACGCAACGGACAGCTAAGCCAAGGTCATGTCAGTCGCTGAAGCCTCTTGAGTAAATATTTTAATATTTTTATCTTCTGACCCAGTAGGCCGAGAAAAGAAACGTTGAATGCAAAATCACCAATTCAAAAGGCGGACGAGAAGGGTATATCTTACAGCTACTAAAAATATTAGGAAAAATATGAACTATTTATGTAACGTATATCGCCGCGTACGTGCCTGCAATTTAATTAGAAACCATCACTTGCCTTGACTTTGCAGTTTAACTTATTTTTATTACGTCAGTGGAACGAAAAACAATTATTAATATTTTATTTTCAACTCTGATTGGTGATCAGAGAGACCCGTGGCACCTCATGAGGTCTATAAGCTTAATTAATCAAGTGCTTTGTCAGTCAGCGAAGCCTTATATTGACCTTAAATCATTCCGGTTCCTCTTTGAACCCAGTTGAAAACCAAGTCATAAAAATGTTAGAATTCTTGATAAACAACAAATATCGGCAAAAAAAAATCAATGGTGACATTGTTCACTTCTTCGACGATGACATAGCTTTTCCGTGACGTAACTTTTCATTCTGTCCGTCAATTTGTGGAGCAGGGATGGCACATTGGTGAGCTGGTGAGAGCACTCGCCTCCAGCCAACGCGGCCTGGATTCGATTCTCGCTGGGTGCAACTTGTGGCTTGAGTTTGTTGTTGGTTGTTCTCTCCCTGCTCTGAGGGTTTTGCTTCGGGTTTTTTGGTTTTCTTTCCTCCACAAAAACCAAAACTCCAAATTCTAATTCAACCAGGATGTAGGACCTGCATAAAAACCAACTGATGTGGCTTCGTCTCTAAATATTATAATTTATTCATTTATATGATTACAGTACTCATCTCGCATCACGTGACACACATCACCTTATCTTGTCCCAAATTAAGCATTGCTTTTTCTTTAAACTCAAGAACGAACTGGGTAGCAAAATGTCGAAGGGAACGGTTACAGTTTCCAAGGGTAAGTATTTTATCACCTAAATTGTAAATTGCGCTTCTTAATAGCCCCTTGGAAATAATTCATTATCAAGTTGAACCCAGTTTCTCATTTTAGGGTTTTTTTAATGATTCACAATAACAAGTAATATGGAGTCTAGTAGCAAGTAATATGAAGTCCCAGTTAAAGGTGGATGGTAAAAGTATCCATTGCTAATATAAATTAAATCACTAAACTCTCGCATACACGTGCTTGCAATCTTAATCTAGGCTAGTTCACGCAAAACTCGAGAACGTGTTATTCCTCGTTTGTTTCCGTACGAGCGGCATTTTGTATAGTTGGTAAATTGAGAATACAAGTATTCCATAGAACACATGTCAAATGGATGCAGATAGGTTTGGCTGATTGAGAGGGAGCTAAGAAGACTTGTAACAGAATTTTGTCAGTTTTAATTCAGAACGCTGGTTTTCATTTCGCTGTTAACTTTATGCTGGTCTTCACCGAAACACAGCAACAACTATCTTTATTTGTACTCCCTCACATTATGATACAAATGATAAAAATTAGAGTACTGGCTGCCTGGAATAACTTTAAGGGCTAGTGGAGTCAAGCAGCCAGTTGGCTTGAGTGTTACAAGAAAATAAATTGCAGGTCAGCAAGAGATCATGACAGGCACAAACCTGAAAAAAAAACATGATGTTATTGGCATATCAAATATGTAATCACGAACTTATTTTTGCCTGCTACCCAGTACTCCTCAACTTAAAGAATGCCTCATGTCGATATTAGAAAAAGGCGATTCTCTACTTGCACAAATCCCATAATACACCTCTTTTACCCCCCAAAAATTTGCATAGGTATTGTTTTAGATTACTCTTGGGACATGTTCATGTCCCAGCAGAAATTGCAAACAATGAGTAAGCAAAATTTTGGGGGGGGTTAAAGAGGTGCATTATGGTATTGTGCAAGTAGTGAATCAACGAACAAATGAAGCACGGATTAATTAATTATTATTTTAAACCATATTATCCTTATGCTGTCAAATGTCCTTTTATAAAGGCCCGTTTACACAGGCGATTTTTGTCGCGCAACTCGATGCAATTTTTGTCGCGCTAAAGTTGCAGCAAGTTTCAAACATGTTCGAAACCCCTGCGATATCGCGGCGACAAATCGCACTGAAAATCGCATGTGGTTCACACGTGCGATTTTGGAGTTGCAACTTAAACGCGACAAAAATTGCATTGAGTTGCCGCGACAAAAATCGCCTGTGTAAACGGGCCTTACGCACGCAAGGAACAAAGATATCCGACCATAACATTAATATTAACTCATGCGAAATGAAAAGTTCAATAGCCGTTAGTTTTGTTTCATTAAGTCACAGCTGACTGTGCATTTATTCGTCGTAAAGACAAATTTGTAGGAAGTTTGAAATGTTTAAATTTTTCGGAGACTGATTATTCGCTGAAATATATGTAATTGAATATCATGTTTGTCCAGACTCTATTTTTACAAAAATACGAAAAGGGTATGTCACAAAATACAAATTTACAGCAAGTAACTAGTATAAAAATTATTTGAAAGAAATTGATCATTGATAGCTCACTTGGGTTATTGTTTAATGTGATACCTTTGCTTTGTGGCTGATAAAGAACTGCAGACAACCACGATAGGACTAGGACAGCCAAATAAACATGTCAAGAATATTCAAACAAAATGTCTGTTTATTGTTATCTCTTTGCCATATAAGGACGTTTGCGACACATGTTGTTTAGAGCAGTTGTTATGCAAATAACAGTCGGTAAAGGAAAGTCTCTTTACAAATTATCAAGTTTAGTTTCGACATATCGGCTTATTTTCAAAACATGAGCAATATTGTTCCATTATTGTACTTTTAATTTTTTCGAGCGATTGGAAGAAATAATTTGGATTAAAACGCATGTAGAAGATTGAGTGAGTTTCATCGATTGGCGATGATACCCTGTTATTTAGAGCATATATCTGGACATCATGGATCCAAGGAAATTCTTCAAAAGGCTCGCTCGAGATCTTGGACTTCTTAAGACTGATTCAAGTACACAAAGGAAATCTGAAAAAGTTTCTGACCCTGTGAATTTTGAACATCGTGTACACGTAGCCGTGGACGGGGATTCTGGTCGATTCGTTGGTCTGCCACCGCAGTGGAGACGAGTTGTTGGAAGAAAACAGGATCGTGATGTTTTATATCCTGAAACTTCGCATTTATTAGCGACAAGAAACTTTACGAGAAGTGACCGCAAAATATTAGACGATAACGAGCTTGATCACACATTGTCACGAACCTCGAACACGGGGAATATCACAAGTTTGGCTACTTCTTTGGAAACCCCGAGATCGAGGGCAAGCGTTGCGGATAATCAAGATTTAATAATCGAAAGACTAAAACGTGAGTTAAGAGATTATAAAGCAAGAAATTTACACGCATTTGAAGAATCGACCGAAGATATGTTTGGAAACCTAAGCAGAGTGTCACAGACAGAGTTTCCCCCTTTGGATGACAATCAGTCGCAGGATACTCTTCCGATTTTTTCAAACAATTTTCACGAATCAGAGGAACTGGTTGAGAATGCTTTACTCGCAAACGAACTCGGTTCAAAGAATAATGGAAATTATGCACAGACGACGAAAACTTTGCCTTCGCCTACGAAGTATGCAAATGTAAATGGTAAAATTACAGCTCAATCGACAACCAAACTAAACGGGATCAAATCTAATGGGAATCCAAAAGCTTTAAGGAGATCGGAAAGCGAGGTTTGAGGGACGAAAAAATATGTAAAGTGGAGTTGTAAAACATATATGACACTTGATAATCGCACCTGCAAATTTTGGCTACTTTTCCAGCAGCATTTGCGAATTTTCATGTCGCTTAAATTTATCGTATGATGGCAAAACATTTTTTAAGGAAAGCAAGATACGCTACAAACTGTTTGCTTTATTTTTCGGTAGTATTTCATACTATGGGAATGAAGGATACTGTAGACTATGTTGTTTTTTTGTAATTTTCAAAAAAATTAAAGCAAAATACTAAACATATGCAAATTTTTTTGTAGTCGTCACAATTTATTTTGTTTAAATAATTTTCAACAATGATTGATGTACAACGGCCGATTACTTGAGGGAAAAATAGAATCTTAACATGAACTTAGGCCTCGACGGTATAAATTTTTTGCTTCACATCTGTAAATAACATAACACCGCTTTTACAATAAATATTCTTAACAGCAGTGGACATTTTAAAATCACGGAATTACTTAATCTCTAATTAATTCTTTTGTTATTGTTCAAATCTTATTTCCATTACTAAAACACCCAAATAGTAAGTTTGGCTCAGTTGAATGGTTGTTACGATTGCTACAGAAAGATGACTGCGTTGTTGACCGAAATTTAACCCTGTAACTCACTTGCATGTCACGCAAGCTACAGAAAGAAGAAACTACGCAAGGACTTAGTGGAAAACACCAACGCAGTGCATTCTGGTTTATTTATCCTAGCTATAATGGCTTCAATCTTTGTAAGGTGTTTGTATCTTCTCACAAAGATCGGCATCGGGGAAGTGAGGGGCGCTGGCAGCTAACTTGTCCCCCACACCCCCGCTCTCTGATGGCCGCATTTGCTGGGGAGCTGTTGCACACATGCATGATTGCAACGATTGCTAAGAATCTTTTTCATCGATTGCTGCGATCAAACCAGTCCTCAGACATATAGGCAACACCTCGTTAACTTTAATTATTAAAACAAAAATAAACAAAAAAACCTTACTCGAAAACTGAAAAGTAAATGGAAACATTCCCAGGGTATATTTCACAGCATTAATAAATATAGTTTAAAAAAATATAAATATACAGCCAATCGAACCACCCACCCAAAATCCTTGAAAACATACCTGAAGCAATTAACAGACGACTCTCTAGCATATCATCTGATGAAGAAGTATTCAACGAAGCTGCGCCCCCGTATCAAGAAGCGCTGAGAAAGAGCGGGTACACGCATAAACTACAGTTCAAGCCTCCACCACAGGAACCGCCAAGGCAAAAACGCACGAGACGAAGAAATGTTATATGGTTCAACCCACCATATAACATGAACGTCAAAACCAACATCGGAAGAGAGTTTATATGC
>JAHPZR010051051.1:17500-19827 GCA_019787425.1 Platygyra sinensis | reverse complement strand
TATTTAAGGTCTTGTAAAAGTGTAAAAAGGCCTCAGTTATGACTGCACTAACAAAAGTTTTTGGGGGTTGTTTAAAACGAGAGCCGAAAAGTCGTAAACAGTCACAATGCAAGTGCCTGTAATAATAGTTTGGCAACTTGGGATAAAATCTCTCATGATGATAAACTCGTTTAAAATCAAGAGAAAATGATGGTCCCCTCATTTTCTCTTGTTAAAATGTAATTTTATTATAATCCTCCATTTAAGCTGTCAAAAAAAAACTGCCTAATGGCTGGCATCAAAGGATAATTTTACTTGCTTTTCTACCATTAATTTGCCTTTGTTTTGAGTAAGGAAAAGCGACATATAACGTTTTTAGAACATGCACAAAAAAATTATTTCCAAACCACTGGGATTGAAAATCTTACCAACTTACATGTCAATGAGTCGTCAAACAAGAGAGCTTCAAAGGATAATCATTCTTATTTGTCCTACGACTCTTATCCAAGAAAGCGCTAATTTTCCATTGTAATTGCACTCGAAATGTCTGGCTCAGTCATTTTCTACAACAAATACTGTGGTTGGAAAACACAGCTGATTGCATGATGTCAATGGTTGTAATCCTTCAGCCGTGAATGTAGGCTCGATTACCAGCCGCTGAGCGCTTTACGGCTTTCGGAAATTAAGCAAAGTAATTGAAGATCGTATCTTATTGTCATGTCATGATGCATGATATTAAGTCCTCTTTGCAAATTGTCAATCTCTTAATTGCGAACTGGAAGTCCTCCAACGTTTTTGACAAAGTGTTTGAATTCAACGTTCAAATGGGTTGCACAAGCTCGCACAGTGTTCAAAATTCAATGATTACATGTCCGTTTGTGGCGATCGAGAAAACTGAGATTCCTTTAACAGCTGAACAAATACGAATCGTGCAAGAAACTTGGGAGATCATCGAACCACACAAGAAAGAGATCGGCGTCAATATCTACATAAGGTAAAAACATATTATTACATGAAATTATGAGTGGATTGTTCTACGAAACACCGAAATTTAAAGGGATCTATTTGAACGCCAGATCGTGTTTTTTATTTCACTCGTCGGTTAACAGCTAAGAGCCGTCTAATTTGTCAAAATTCACTTCATTTTATGACTATGATTTGAATTTGTTTGTGATTTGCTAACATATTCATACCCAATAGTCAGATTATAACATCGATTTCTAAAATTTTTCAGATATCGTTTCTTCTTTTGCACATCAGCCAACACTGACATTTTAAATATTTTTGCAGAAGCGTTGCCTCTGCTAAACGAGGAAGAAAGCTGTATTTGTCAGTACATTAACAAAATGCAAATCTTGAGATAAAAGTTAGAAGAAAAATAGAAAAGCAAGCTTATCTCGTTACATAACAAGACGGAAGATTTGCCAAATAACAATTAAAAGCAGTAAAAGTAGAATTATTAAACTGGCGGGTCCATTCGAACCCTCCTACAACCGCTAAGTTATCTTTACAATATTAGTGACGTGATTTTGTCAAACAGAACTTGATCAGCATAAAAAATAAACCATCATCGTCAAGACTTACAACCAAATTCTGACGCCCTGCAAAGTTCAGAAAGAAATGAGTCAAATGTATCAGACACTCTGCACACTTCAGTCCGCAAACTTATAGTTGAATCCATCCACCTAAAAACGAAATGTAGCATTTTCTGAAACGAAAAGCAAAATTCTTCTCGTTCTCTGTACTTCATTATCGCATTGATTTTAACTTGTACGGTTTAAAGGACCCCAATCAGCCTCCGCCATTTTCGATGACATCGAAATCATTGATATAGCATGATGAAGCGAATTCTTATTATTTTACTGCATGCTGTGATCCTGAAGGTATGTTTAGTTATCTTGAGTAGGTTCACAGTGATTTTTCTTCGCTTCGACAGCCTCCGAATAAAGTATAATAGCCAAATTCTCGCATGTAAACAAAAACAAAGGTGTGACTTCATAAATATTCTTGTTCTTCGGCCATTTCAACTTTGGAAGGAGTAGAAAACAAACGGCGGTTACAAACATTATCCATAGACAACGCATGGTCTAATAAACATTTTTGTATTTTTAAATGTTTGTAACAGTTACAACCGTTCACTTCTGAAGACTGTATGTTGTAGCATACGAAACGTCAAGTAATACAAAAAATTTTATTATACCATGCGTTGTCTATGGATAATGTTTGTAACCGCCGTTGGTTGTCTATTCCTTCTAAAGGTGTGGTTGACTAGGGCCCTTCAAGGGTTGACAAAGAGTTCAAGCAATGTGCGCTCAGTTTTCAAGTTAACATGTACATGATTTGTCCGA
>JAHPZR010051051.1:0-12500 GCA_019787425.1 Platygyra sinensis | reverse complement strand
TGTTTCAATGAATATTTCAAATTTACATCCTCTGTTCATTTCTATTTAACGAGGCAATCATGTAACAGAAATCTCTTTGTAGCCTCAGTTAATACTACCCAATATGGTCTACCCTCCTTAAAATTCACTGGTCCTAACCTTTGGAATTCCTTGCCTACAAGTATAACTAATTCAAATTCTCTAAGAATATTTCGTAAAACCTGTGAAGAACTCTATACTTAACTGTTATTCGATTTAATTATCTACCTTAGCGCTTGAAGAAATACTTTTTATAAAAAATATATTCTATTCTTAATTCTGCCTTTAACCGTATTTTATAATTTATAGGGGTCATCCGCTAGATTAGCTTTTGCTATTTGGATGATCCCTACTCTCTCTCTATTTCATTGTTAAATTTTTCCTTTATTCCTTAGCTGTACTGTTTTTAGTTCCTATGTAAATCTAACCTACATATCTTGTAAAACCGAGCTGAGTTAATAATAAATCATTGTCACTTAACGCATATATTGCTTATTCCTCCTTCTCTCATCCACCGCTAAGCCAAACGAGCCGCTAAATATATGTACCTTCAAAGATGGCCCTGTATTGTGGTTACTTCGTTTAATTGTTTTCCAGCACAATTTGACTGGGCAAATTTCATACTAGGTCCGTCTCTGAAGACCTCTGACGGCCCAACTCTGACCAGATCAATTTCAGTTGCGCGCACTGAAATGACAATGAAAAGAATATTTTGGTTAGGACTAAATCACAGGTGTCTTGGAGAAGTTTGCGTGTGAGAGTAGAGGAATCTACTTCTCATGATCGTGTTAATCAGAACCAAGTTGCTTTTTGATCCTACAATTGTATATAACAAGTAAGAAAATTACAGGAATCTGTTACATTCAAACAAATTTTATTTTTAGCGCAACTTTGCAAATTCGCAACGCAGTGTTAAGGTCGGCAAACACGATGGGACTAGTCGCAGCGTGTGAACTGGCCAATTTTGCCACAAAATCTAGTCGCAGGGACCAAAATTTGGTTCCTGCGATTAGTCCCACGAATTTTGAAGCAAAAATGGCCTGTTCACACGATGCGACTGGTCCCTGCGACTAGTCGCAGGGACTAGTTGCCAGTTCACGCGTTGCGACTAGTCCCTGCGACTTGTTGCAGGAACTAGTCGCAGGGTCTAGTCCCATCGTGTGTGCCGACCTTTATAATTTTGATTGGCAGTTTCATCTGGAAACTTGCAAATTTAACTCCAGCTGACAAGATCAGTTGGAGTTTTGACAAGTTCCGTCAGCAAATGACACATCGCTTAATTAAAAATTGCTGCCAAGTTGACCAGAGAATAGCTTCCCGTTTGACAAAAAAATATGCAAATCAAACCCCGAAATATTTTTCATAAAGAGTACGAACATTGCGTCGAAATGGGTTGCACGAATTCGCACTTTGTTCAAAATTCAATGACGGTGTATCCATTTGTGGCGGTCGAGAAAACTGTAATTCCTTTAACAGCTGAACAAATACGAATGGTGCGAGAAACCTGGGAAATAATCGAACCGCACAAGAAACAACTTGGAATGGATGTCTTTACGCGGTAAGATCTTATTATTGCACACTTTCATCTCGTATTTTACGAAATTAACTTTATCTTGCCAGCACATGCATTTTCACAAGAAAGTGTTTTACTTCACAAAATAGCCTTCAAATTGAAGCTCTTTTTCTAACGTACAAATCAAAAAAAAAAATATCAGGCAGGGAGGTGAACACAAAAAGGCTAATAATCATGAAACCAATATGTAAACGGACTTTTCATCTCCTTAGCGGAGAGGAACTGCTTTACTGAATTCACGTTTAAATATAGGGCGGCCCTTTAAAAGAAACTGTAAAATCTTTCTATCACAAAACCAATGACAGCGAAATAGCACGCAATACTTTCAGTTCTTCTTTAGCTTCCTGTCTTCCTCGAACAACGTAGAATAGTAATATGAAGTTATGTAATTTTATTTTCCTTTCTTCTTCCATGTTTATAGCCTTTAATGTAGTATTTTTATCGCACTGTATCAAAAAGTCTAGAAAAATTCTATATAAACAAGCATTCTCTAGCCCAAATTAACTAGTACCTCACTCCTAATCGTGGACACATTTATTTATTCGACTGGAACTGTGATCAAAACAGGAGAACTTCTGCTACTTTGGTCAATGTGCAAATATCAACAAACCTGTATCTCTTACTTACGTTTCATCACTTGTTGACCTTCTGACTTTGTAAGCCATCTTATATTGTATCAACTTGAGTAGTGCGCAATCACTTGAACTTGAATTATAGACCCATTATACAAGGGCCGAAAATCTCAATTTTCCGTACTCTGCGTTAGTTTTACAATTTTGGTTTTACTGACTTTGATAGGAACTCGGCCAGTCCTTCAAACGCATACATAAAACTGAACGCAGCTTTATTTCTCCGCTTGGGTCTTCCGTTCACACAAATACTTCACGAAAACAAAACTTTTCGAAAACGCTCTTCAAACTGGAGGAATTTAAAATCGCCGGCTTTGCGTATTGGTGTGGAAGAAAAGAAAGATTGAAAAACGAAGCTTTCTAAAAACGACGAGGCTGCGATAATACGGCATGATATTTCCCTGCCGAGTTTTACCCAAATACAAATCCAAAATGATTGTTACGTTTTAAATCGCGTGGATATAAAACACTTGATGCGTTTTCACAGTGAAACCTGTTTTCAATTTCCTTCGGCGTAGCGAGGGAAAAAGACATCTCACAGTTTTCAAAATTAAATTTATGACATCTATTCTGAGTGACATATACCTTCTTTTCTGTACGTAGTTTAAAGTTATCATATTTGAGCTACGAAAGAAGATTTGCTAGGATAGTCTTGTGTGGATGTTTAGGATGATATTTAACAATTATTCACCGAAGTGGAGGTAAATATCCACCACTATTCACCGACACTGAGGTGAATAATTGTTTTAGTATATACCACACAAGCTGAATAACTAGCGGCCAAAAGAGTAACTTTACTTGTGAGAATGTACCGACAAAAGCCATTTTGTTTTTCTTCGGCTGCTCGCAGGTGAATAGCACTTGGCTAATCACCTCCGAGCTAGCCAATCAGCGCGCGCAAAAGGTACTATTCACTTGTATGGTCACTATATACTAGACTAAAATCTGTCACAGCTGACTACTTTCGATCTGATGGAAAGCCAGGTTTTAGTATATTTAGCGAATTCAATGAACATCTGTGGCCTAAAATGAAAAATAATAGCTATAATTGTTAGGTAAAACATCCGTGAAAGAAACATCAATCAATTTTATTAACTAGAACACGTGCTTTTGTATTGATATTGGTAGCTACTGACTCTATTCAAACAATGCACGTTGGTGTACAACAGACGTGACGTTTCAAAAAGATCCCCTTAGATTAAGGTGAACTTTATTAGAACCTAAAAAGGTGTACATTTTGTTACTATCATGTAGATTAAAGACATTAAACAATTATTTCATGAGTGCACGTTGGATTTGAGATGGAAGATGATTGACTATAATAATCTCATATCCGACACAAGCGTCAGTGGAAAAATTGCTTTATTAAAAACGCCCCCACAATATAGAAAACTGAAATGAATTAAGGATAAAAACGCCCCACAAAACTTACTCGTACGCTTAATATTTTTAGAGCGTGGTATAATTGCTATATACCATGCATGACGGCTAAGCCAATGTGAAAACTTTTGAACTGAGTTTATCCAGTGATCCAGTTTTTAATAATTGCTCATATACCGACCACGTGACCAAAAGAAACGGAGGCCCTGGTCTGAGGAGAGCGGGCGACAATTCCATTTAGTTTGAACCTGATGTCACATAATGAAAATGTATTTTCTCACGTTATGGAATGCACGCTTCTTTTTAGTGCTATTTCGGGTGTTCGGTATTAGCAGTTTGCAATGCTTTTCGCATTTGATAAAGCGCATGACTATTCGTGTTTCGGTATATATAGGCATTCTTTTGCAGTTCAAGGTCACTCGACGGCATCTCTCGTTATATTTTGTCAATTTTCGTTTTACTTTTGCCGGTAATTTTTACGTACAACTGAATCAGTTTAGTTATAGAAATGTAGAGATATTTTGAAATCTATGTACTTATTCAAGATGTTTTGACGTAATTTCTATGTCCGGTTATTTTGTAGTTATATTGGTTATCCTGTAAATGGTTATACTTTGTCATTGCCCATGCATGTATTCCTAGTCTAGCTATCATTAAACGAGATGCCTTTTTCCTGATCCTTGTCTGTGTCTTATGATATTTAGTATGAAAATGATTTGTTCTCGTTTCATTGCAGAGTGATTAAAGAACAACAGTTCTTTTCTACGCGTTACTAGACATTTTTTTTCTTTTATGCAATGAGACTACGGTACATTTATACTAAAATAATTAGACTACTCGCCCTTGTTTTCTACGAGCGATAGTCAACCTGGCTGGGCCTCGTTGACCATCTGCTCGAAGAAAACGAGGGCGAGTAGTCTAATTGTTAATTAGCCATTGCGGTGACACCGTGTTGGACTAACAGTCTATATAGGGACCGGTTTAAGTTTTCCACTGAGCTGCTACATGGAACACATGCTACAGAACTGAAGCCATGGCAAAAGGCTTCAATCTCAAGTGTTGAGACACATGTTGGAAAATGACCGTGCATTCTCCAGTTTTATTTTATCTCTAAGTTATAGTACGCGCGCTGTGATTGGTCAATTTAGCGGGCCGTACTCTCTTGCACGACCCGCTAAAAATTTAAAGTTTTTTTGTTGCCAAACTCTTTCGTGATTTATCACCAAATTTTCTTTACTTAAATAGCAAGTAAAAGTTTAAAAATTCCTTTTACTCTAAATTGTGTACTTAAACGTGCTAACGTTTTAAAAACGATTT
The DNA here is from genome assembly GCA_019787425.1 of Platygyra sinensis. Taxonomy (NCBI): domain Eukaryota; kingdom Metazoa; phylum Cnidaria; class Anthozoa; order Scleractinia; family Merulinidae; genus Platygyra; species Platygyra sinensis. Next base: position 7,583 of record JAHPZR010051051.1, on the reverse strand, counting down.
TGCTTTCGACCTGCTTCGGAAATTTGTAGCCGTTCCTCATGAATGGAAATCGTTCCCGAACCCGTCAAACACACAATTGAGATATAATAAATATCTTACTAACCTCGTCTTCTCGGTCCGTCCTGTAAGTTACTGATCCTCGTTTTTTCCCCCTACGATTTATGGTCTGCGCGCTTCGCGCTTGGGCCATAAATCGAAGGGAAAAAGCTTGGTCCGTAACTTACGGTACGGACCTCGAACTCGGTTAGTAAGAGGTTTATATACAAATCGGAACTTACAGAGTATCACTGCAGGCCTGAGGCGTCTCTTTACCATCATACAATCCTTCACGCCTTGTAAATATCCAGCCTCCCTCCAGATGGGAGTCTTTTTAACAAGTTTCTGTTTGAATTGCACGATCGACTAACAAGCACATTTCACTTCAGAAGACAACTTCCGCTCAGGTTGTCGAAACAACAGTTTTTTTTTTTTTCAGAACTACCCTTACTCAGACAATCAAACTATACAAACTACAATACCGGTTTGCTTATTTCAGTGTTCCCAATTAGTACAGCTGTGCTATATAAATACCTCGACATTTCAATGAAGAGATAAATTGCAGCCGATATCTCTAAAGACCTCTAATTGTTCGTCATTTCAGTGCATCCACTGTGCTGATCCGGGATCAGCACAGTGGACGCGCTGATGACAAATAACTGTCACCATCATCAAGAGAATATTTTGGTTAGGAAATCGCAGGTGTTAAAGGGAATTTTTTTTGCGCGTAGGAGTAGAGGAATCTATTACCCATAAAACTGGGGTCAGACAAGGTCCGATTGCGAGTTTGTCTTTAGCCAGACCACACAAACTACAGGTAGGTTTTAACTGGCGAGCTAATTCAGGGGATCCCTTTTGTCAATCCCAAGACTTTTTTTGCCGGGATCATTGGTTCTTGGGACTAGAATTGTATTTAACGTCGAGTTACGTGCAATTACATTTGAATCGTCTTCTTTATAGATTCCTCTCAATGAATCCTACTTTAAAACCTCGCTTCACCGAATTTAGAGGCATTATTGTAACCGACATAAACAGAGGCAATTGTCACGCCAGAATAGTGATGACTGCCATCGAAAACGTGGTGTCCGCTCTTAACGACCCAGAAATCTTGGCGAGTTACATGTTGGAGATAGGAAAAAGACACGCCAGACTCAACTTCAAACCTTCCAAGTCTCACGTAAGAATGAAGTAGAGAATAACGTAATGTAATAACCCACCGACGTTTCGTACTGACACAATTCGTACTCATTTTCCCTCGGTTCGTACCCAGCCCTCTAAACCCAAAATCATCGTCACAATAAAGTCTCGAGGCAAATATATACTGGATCATTTAGGTGAGGCAGGGTTGTATATCAACCAACACTAAATTGAATTGTCAACCATGGTGGCGCCGAAAGATCATTTCCTGAAAATTACGTAACATATAAAAAGCTGGTAAACGTTCAGAACGTTGGTTATTTAGAGCGTCCATACATAGTGACAAAATGAGCGACAAGAGGGGAAGACGCTTTTATAAACCCAGGTTTCCATAGTGTAAGAACGCGAGATTGCTGACTCTTGGGAACAGGTCTCTTTCTGTTGTGTTTCATCTCTTGTAATCGATGCTGTGGTCCCCGTGGGTGCGGGGGGGGAGGGGGAGGGGGGAATCTCATCAGTATAAAGGAGGAGGGGGGGGAGGGGCTCGTCGTACATTTTACTGCTCAAAAAAACGGTTTTGGTATCTCTTGGAATTTTAGCCTTAAAAGGTCCACAGCTGGAGGCAAAATACGATAGGAGATATATGAAAATCAACTGACTTTTAATTTTGCCAGTCTCAGAATTGATACCTCTTCGGGAAAAAGAAATTAAAGCCACGCCCACGAATCAGGATCTTAGTACCTTTTACAGCTTTTAGGGATTCTTTTCAAAATTTTTGACTAGCACCCCTTTTTATTTGGCAGTTCCCCGCAGGGTTGTGATCAACTTCCCACTTCAGCTACTACGACCACTACAGTTACTATGGCAGCAACTTAAGCCATGGTGACACTGCCTATGTACTACCTGTGTGTGGGTGTTTTCGGGACATAATAGTGAAGTCTTACACCAAGTACTACCCTCTCTTTCGGTGTGTTATGCTCTGGGGAATAAAGTTCAGCATTTGTCCGGATGCGTGTTTTAATGCTCTCATTTTCCCCCCCTTTTCACAGCTTGCTGATTTGAGAAGGGCGTTCATTTTCACCGTTCAAGGATATCTTACTTCTCGCTGGAATGCAGAGGTAGAGGAGAGCTGGGTACTACTGTTTGACTTCATGGCTGGTATAATGATGACAGGTTACAGTCACAAGTATTAAGAAGCATGCGCATGGACAGTAAAACTACCCGTTAATTCTCCAGTTGTGCAGCGTCGCAATTCCTGCAATTAAGGACGTTCGCGCTAATTGTTTCTGCGCATCTTGACTGCCTACGCAAATTCACATGCCACGTCATCCATGAGCGCGCGCGCTAATTCATAAAATAAGGAAATGATAGGGCGGATGGCCATTGCTAGAGCTTTGCATGGATATAACGATCTTGGACGTTCGGTGACCCCAATTTTTCTTTCGATGGATCATTTTCTCAACTAAAAGTTAAAAAGTTTTACAAACTCGGAGCTAAAAGTTAAAACTTGTGAGATATTTCGTTCGTTTTTTTCAACCGGACTTCATCAGTCAATGATATGAATGTTAAAAAGATGAATTTTAAAAAGGGGTTTTTAACGCCTCTTGGGGTTGTGTCATAGATAGCTGCTAATTCGTAACCAATGTCTCTGTTTAACGCCGATTTCGTAAGTTTAATTTGAGTAGCTTCTTTTATCCTGCGTTTGAAGGTGTTAACTTCGGTTGATAGTACTTTTGTCTTATTTGGATCCACCGAGTGGCCCTCCATTTTTGATTTTCTACGTTTACGGAAAAAATGAAAAAAATCTATTGACTAGAAGTTTGAATTTTTGGCAAAATGCACCATCGAATTCCGTTCTTATTAGCTCATCGCGCATCTGTGCGGCGGTTTCAAATGCCTCTTAAAGAGTTAAATTTAGTAACATTTGGAATTATTTATGCAACAGACCCACTTCTACAAAATATGACTAAGATCGTTTGCCTCTGTTGACTCACCTTCGATATTTTAAACTATAAACCCCTGCTGACCGTGCTCAGTTATATGGGGCAATTTTTCGAAATCAGTGCAGTTTACCACACGCTTTATCTCTGAAACGAAGACGGTGACCCCCAATTTTTTTGCATTTCTGGCACAAGTAACTCATTATCTGCCTGCAGTAAAAATTTAAAAAAATTCTATCGACTGGAAAATTTTCGCGCGAACGTCCTTAAGTTAAAGAAATGACAATAAATTAAGTCGATTTTCACGAGCATAAAATAGTAAGCTTGACATAAACAAAACCCGAACAAAATTTCAAGGGAAGAAACATCTCCCCTTGGAAACCCCCTGGGGACTTCCATTTAATCCTTTGACTCCCAAGGACGCACACGCGTATTGGGTGGTCGTGCTCTCGACACAACTTGTGACGTCATCAATTTAAATCTCACCAACTATTTTTGATGAGCAGATGGTAGAGCTTGGATAGATGTATCGCACAACAGGCGGTTTGGATATCGACGGCATTCAGACGTACCAAATTGACCAATTTTGATAAATTAAAATTCAGCCTAAAACACCAGATCTCAGCACGAGGCTCTGGGGAACAACCAGAGTTTTTGTGGTTTAATCCTTCACCTCCTGCAGGGATCCATTGTTTTAGGCTGAATTTTAATATATTGAAATTGGTCTAAAGAAATAAATTTATCAGTTTTAGTGCAAAAATGTTGGTAAAATGCCCCATTATACCTACAATTGATCAAGGTTCCATTTCCAGGTTTTCCCCATAATTAACATCAAACTACAGAAAGAACATGAAACGCAAAAGGTTGCGAGAGTATAAGGTCCGAGAAAATGGAAAGGAAAGGGGCAAGAAAAATATGCGCACGTACCAAATTAAAATATTGCACATTTTTGTACCTTCTCTACAGGAAATCTTTAGCTCTGGTAGAAAAATTAGCTTTTACAACAAAACTAAGGCCTATTAAGCGTCATGACAGGCAAAAAACTGATTCAGCGTCAAAAACGGCATTTTTGTGAAACTTTGTGTCGAAGGGTTGAAAAGCATAAGGGGGCTCGTCATACCTTTCAGGGGTTGATACAGCGGTTTCGCTATCTACTCAGTGTATTAGGCCTCAAAAGGTCCACAGCAGCAGCAGTAGCAGCAGCAGTAGCAGCAGCAGCAACTCTTGTGGTACCTTTAGGGTATTGAACCGAAACAATATGACACGAGATGTTTTGTTTTAGAATTGGTATCTCTTAGGGGTGAAAACAATTTCCAGCCACGCCCGCACAGCAGGATACTGGTACCTTGGTGCAAGGCCTCCATGAAAAGAAGTTTTTATTTTTTACTTTTTCGAATTTTTATTCTTTGATTGTAGTTCGGAAGATAGGTTGCCAGTTGATTATCAGACTGATGGAAATACCGAGTATAAATAAAGTTATCGTATCGTATCTCTTAGAGCACCATCGTCCTTATTATACGGGAGCCAACCTCCCTCCCTCAGGGTAGCTCCTCACAGGACTCCTTTTGTACTGGCCTGTGAACAGCCTCCGGGTGGAAGGGTCTGACAGCGACTGGAATGGCCAAGAAGAATACAGCTGACAGAAGTGTAGCAGCTGTCGTAAGCTGCTATTGTTTTATCATTGTAGCAGCTGCTATTGTTTTAGTGCTAGGGGCATTGTTTCTCTTGTTTGTTCTCTTGTATTGTCAAAGAGTAGCAAGCCATTTATGTGAGACGTTACGAGAGCTGCTACATAACCCACGGCTGAGTGTGACGTGACAGAGGTGACGTGACGGAGAGGGAATGGTACGACGGCCAGGGCGTCTCCCCTCCTCTCTCTTCTGTCCTCTTTCTTCCCACTTTCTCCCCACCCACCCCCCCCCCCCCTTGTCACCCTCGACTTGAGGGCCTGATCCCTGGCTACTTTTGTTTGCAAGCACAGTAGACATTATCTTCAGCTATTTACACGCGAATGAGGGCACTAAGAAATTATTTTATTTCAAATTTGTCCACGAGAAAATAAAAAGTGCTCACTCTGTTGTACGGCTTAATTAAATACAATAAATAAAATGATTGGACCAACTGAAAGAGTTCACACTGAAGTACAGTATAACCCAAGACAAAGTTTACCAAAACTTGAAAGTATTCAATTGATCTAAATAATCTTTTTTTCCATTGCTGTGTTTTCAGATCATTTGCATCAGTTAATTAAATCAAAGAAAAACCTGGCACTATTTACAAACAGTAATGTATGTAATTGTTTTTTCTGCCTAAGAAGAAATCCATTTTAAGCCTGGTCCATTAAGTCTAATAGCTCATCTCCCTTTTCACCTACAAAAAAGATCAACAAAATAGAATTGTAAAATTTAAACTGTTTCTCCACAGGCAGCCCAAGCTCTCTTTGTGAACCAAACAAGGAACACAATATGGTGTCGAATTATAAGGGTTTGTATGGGATTTTCTACAAGATATCCATGAAGGTAGTTAAAAGTGAAAACATTCAATAAAATGGCTTACCTTATTCCATACGTGTGTTGTTTGCTCCTGGTGTCGTTATTTTACTGATTTAACTTGATTTAAGCGATTTTTTTTTGATCCTATATATGAAGAGAAAACCAGGATTCAAAAAAATTGCTTAAATCAAGTAAAATCGGTAAAATAATGACACCAGAAGCAAACAACACACGTATGGAATAAGGTAAGCCATTTTATTGAATATTTTCACTTTTAACTACCTTCATGGATATCTTGTAGAAAACGATCCCATACAAACCTTTATGATTTGATGCCATATTGTGTTCCTTGTGTGGTTCATAAAGAGAGCTAAAATTATGTTAAAAACACAAGCTTTAGACTGCTTTAACTTCGGTATTCAACGGGTGAAATGATGAAAGAAGTGCTAAGAGTAAAGTAAATAGAGTGTTGGAAATTTTGGCACCTCTTTCATCTTTTCACCCATTGAAGACTGCAGTCCAGGCAGTTAAAAGCTTGTATCTTTAAAATATTTCTAGCCACAGAACATTTGTAATTGCATTATGAGTGATCCTAGCTGCAGTTCCTTGATATTTTTAGAATACAAACATCTCACAAAGTAAGCATATTTTCTTTAAAACTTAAACCTTCCTTTGCTTTAGTTGCAGGCATGAAACCTTTCATGACTTTTTTTGTAGAACATAACTACTAGTTTTCATGTTGAAATATTTGCAAAACATTGCCACTCTGTACAGAACACAGCGGCCATTAAAAAACGAGTTTCACTGTATCACTAAGTTTTGGGAGACTTTCTAGGGCTAAAAAGAATAACTTGTGAAAAGTGTTTCAAAATACAAATGTAATGTGCAAGGAAACATTGTACAATTCAATTTATACATCATTCTTTATCTGTCTTGCTCAAGAGCCAAACAATATTCTGCAATAAATAGACCTTCTAAAATTTGTGGCGGCCATTGATTGCATTGTTTGCCCCACCCAATAAAATTACCGTGCAATGTCATTCCCAAGCCACCCCTTCCTGGAATGAAGGGTTGGCTTCAAATGTTTGTGAGCAAAAGTTGAAAACTTACGGTCTCCAGATCCTTCAATTGAAAATTCATTCATAAGATGAGCCAGTTCCTGTCTTTGTTCCTTCTAAAAAACAACATAACACACTGTAATTTTAACCCTTGTCATGGCTTGAGGTCTGAGTCACTGGTATCCAAGATCTTCACACCTAAAGCAAACTTGTTTCTTTTTGAGCGAATTGTAGCAACTTCAGGAAAGTTCATGTGTAACATCAAGAACCCATCATGCATACCTTAGCACCTGTTACAGGTTAAAATAAAGCCTTTTTTGACATCCCTGCTTTTGTGTTCCCACGATAAACATAAAGATTCTCCTAGCTGATTTTAAACAATTTCATCAGTCGAGTTTAGGAGAATTTAATTGTGACATTTACTTGCAATAATCATGTCCTGTGAGATAACAAATTACATTTACAGTCAAAAAATATTTCACTTTCTATTAGCTATATCAAAGTTTTTCATCACTCGTACATGTAACTGTTAAAAGAAAGTCCCTTAACCATACATGTACAGTTATCCTGTAAAAATATTGTGAAATACAAAATGAAAAATTATCACATGGTGAATGAAAATATTAGGTAAACATAATTTATTTCAAGCTTCTCAGCTACAGTTACCTTTGTGGCATCTATTTTGATAACCCTGTGGGGGGCTTCTTTGCGGGTTTGGATGGCTGCTTGCCTGTAAGGAAAAAACATATTAATTTGGTAAGATGAGCAACAAATTCTGTTCTCACCTAGATAACCTCACAAGAGGGTTGTCTCTAAATAAGGAATGTATGTCTGCACCAAGCAACTATTAGTAAAAACCCATGTGTAATAACCTACATTTCTGAAGCGTGGCAAAGTACATGTAGGGTGTTGTATTTTGG
>JAHPZR010051050.1:0-12764 GCA_019787425.1 Platygyra sinensis | reverse complement strand
TAAAATGGGATAACTTAGGGAATCGGGTTGTTAGTGAGTGAAGAGTCTTGAGGTCTTGAGTCTTGAGGTCTTGTTTAGAGTAGAGCAGTCTAATTAAAACATAAACTAAATTTTAGTGACAGGAGAGTGTGGCTCTAAAATGGTAATTGTAAAACTTCTCCCCTGCTACTATCCCACTATTTTTTTGCTTTGTTTTTTAACGTGTATGTTTGAGGCAAAAAATTATTAAACTCAAACGTGCAGTGAACTGAGGTAATAATTTGATCAGATCTCAAACGTACCTTGTGGCAGAATCTTTCCTCGCTGAGACCGTGTGTTCAGAGATTAGCATAACCATTTCTACAAAAAGGGCAGGTGATTTAATAGGAATATGAACTGTCGTTTGAAGTAATTTTTTATACTAAATGTTGTGTCAACATAATTTCGATGACAATGTTAGGCAGGAAAACTGGGTAGTTTGTTCATTTCACCTCCAAGTGTATTTTAAACACGTAAATAGGTTCAAAGTCTTGATGTTCATTTTTTTTTTTTGATCTCAGACAAAACATAAAAGCAGAATGCGTAAATTTTCTAGAGGATATCACTTGATCTGCGATGGGAAAATAAACTCATAAATGAAAAAAGTCCATTCGCCTTTGAAATCATAAAATATGCATTTGATATATTTAATGACACGATGCATGAATTATATCACCGTCGTTATCACTAATAAATGATTTCAGTTATCTTTTGCAGACATATATATTGAAAAAAATTGACAAAGACGAAACACGCACTTTTGAAAAACAGCTATGAAACTAAACTCACTCTTTATACGTATATTTAATAAGTCAAGCATAAAAACAATACTTTGGGAAAGTGTTCTGCCAGTTGAATGAATGAATTAAGGCTTCGTAGCAACACAAAGTAAGATATCGCTGTAATGAACCATACGATGTTTTTGAAGTTCATTTTGTAATTAAAACATGTTTCGGATGAAACATCATCCATCGTCAGTCACTCGTCAGTAGGCCTTACTTCTATTCCTTTAAGGGACGTTTTTATCCTCTTTCCCTAAGCCTCGCCTGTTTTATTTTATTAATTCAAGATGGCGCTCAGTCGTTACAAATTCAGAGCGCCATCTTGCTAAAACCTCAATACAACATAGCCTGCCAGTTTATAGTTAAATTCTACATATTTCTGTTGTTCAACTGAATGATGTCGGGAGCATCTATGCGTTCTGAAGATCTTTTGAAAAGTTGACAGGCAATTTTTCTAAATTCTGCCATCCTTACGGCATACATTATAGGATTAACTAATGAATTAGCCGTTATCAGCACAGTGAGAGCAGGTACAACGTGAAAATTCCCCTCATCGGACATTACATAGTAACTTGTGCTGTTATTGTACACAAGAATGAACAAGACCACTACCGGTAGCCATGTTATTAACGATACAATTGTGACAACGACCAAGGTCACAGTCAGCTGTTTTTCTCTGTTAGCTGCACCGTGATGTTGCAGATTAGGTCCACAACGGACTTTGATATAAATGAGAATGTAAGAGACACAAATCACTAGAAGAACTAATAAACATAACGAAGATCGAATGTTATAGAATAGTGATGGCAGTTCTGTATTCAATTTCTTGGTTGTGTATAACATGAGCGGAACGAACTCAACCAATAAAGAAAAAACCCACATGGCACAAATCACCATAACGTAAATCCAGTTCCCGAGAAGACGATGCTTCAGTGGACAAAGTGTTGCATGCAGCCGCTCAAGGGAAATAACAGCAAGATTCAAAATAGAGACAAAATACAACAACATTGTAAACGCATTTCGGATTATAGAAGTTGCATGTTCTTTAAAAGGATCGATATCCTTCCACAGATGACAGAATGTCGCCATTCTCCCTGCAAGAGAGAGAGGGCCTGACATTCCCCCGGCTAAGAAGTCGACAAAGGCCAGATGGATGATCAAATATGTACTCCGGCGCTGAAGCTGACGCTGCTTCACAAATACAATAATGGTGATGATGTTAAGGATGGCTGTGGCCAGAAATTCGGTGATGAGCACAACAAACCAAGTGATACACTCTGATGTACCAAGGCCGGGAATCATAACCTTCTCCTGAGGGGCGTCAAAAGTACTGTTGGTTGTATTATTTTCCATTTAGCTTGTTTCAGGTGTATTTCGTTGTGACAGTGTACCTGAAATGATTCATATAAGCTATTAACGAACAAAGAAACAGCTTCTCGTGGAAATCATTGGTCGAAATGCCACTAGGTAAACGCACCACTGCCAATAGTCAATATTTATTGATTATTTTCATTGATTGGCAATGGTAATAGGGCTGAAAGGAGTCCTATTCGGTCTGTAATAATAACAATAAGCTCATATAGTATAACGCTTCTCCAAAGATCCAGCGGCGTTTTACAATAATGGTGATCTAAATATAAAATCAGTTAGATAGTAAATTAAAAAAACTAGTAAAAAGTCAATGAAAGAACTGCCTAAATAGATGGGTTTAAAATTTAGACTTGAATGATTGTAGGAGTTCCACTTTCCTAATATCATTCGGCGACTGTGAAGGTGTTTTCCTTTACACCTCATGTTTAAGGGAATGATTTTGCTGTAAGTTTATATAGAAATCAATGAATTGTTCAAATATAAACATTACCCTGGAAATATTTTAACTATCTGTAGGGTGAGCATGGTGGTAGGGAGAGGGAAGGGTTGTCTTTGTCAGTGTTCCCCTTATCAAACCTGCACTTCAGTCAAATTCCAGCCTTCTCACGCCGAAAAAAAATTCATAAATCTGCTTAAATGATTCAGCTATCCCAGAATAACAGACTCTCCTTCTAAACAAGACTACTACGAAATATCGTGTGAAAACGAAGAAAGACTCGAAGTACCCGCGATAAATTATGTGTAAATTTCCAGACGTTTTCTGTCAGAAACCATTTCTTATGACGGCAATTTTCAATACGTGGTTGCCATTTTTACTAGCTTGTTGCCACCAATGAAACTTTGGCGGCACAACACTAACTTATTGTAGTTTCGAGGAAAATTAGTCTCGATATCGAAAAAATTCGGGAAGCTATTGAAAAAAGCACATAACAACATGTACTTACATTCGATGGCGATCAAAATGGCGGCGGCTTCTTCGAAGTCCCTTCCAAAATGATAAAGATTTTATCGATTCGCTCTTCCAAAAGTTCCCAACTCTCGCCCAAGGAACGGTCGATAATGAGGCTTTGAAATTCTCAGATTTTGAACGATGGAACCTAGAATCAATCTTTTTTGAGAGCCCATATTTTCTTGCGTTTATTTTTGCGATTTTCGGGCGAAACAATAGAATCGTGACGTCATCGCTTCTTCCAAAACTGGCGTTCTCCCGGACTGATAAATGTCTGCATACTCTTTGATACTAAGCAGGACTAGTGTTTAACTAGAAAACCTAACGGTTTATTTAGATGCTAGGCATTTCCTTGTATGTAACTTACATTTAGCGTTTCTTATATCTATCTAACTTCCTTCCCTTTATTCCATAGTTAATAGAGGGGACTGGTTATGAAACCCGGCAAACATCAAAGTAACAAACAAAGATGCCAAGATTTATGTTGGAAGGTCCACGACCCTGCACAATCTTTTGTTTTGTGCTCATACACTATGCATGAATTACGTAACCAACACGTTTCTATTGGTTAGTTCCTCAGTACGGAGTAAACAACTATTGTGTTTTGTGCAGGGTCAAGGCCAAAAAACAGAACAATAACATACAACAAAGAACTTTGACGATTTTCATAACGATTTCCCTCTATAAGCTATGTTTATTCTAAATATATAAAAAATTGTAATGATATGCAAAAAAATGGAAATGTGAATAAACTGTTGTATTGTATTCCAATAACACACTGTCCAATAAAAAACCTTAGAAAACAGTTGCAAGAAAGTACGCGTGCTGATTGGTTAACAATCATGTTTCTTTTGGTTAAAAATCATGTTTCTAATCTATAACTCGATGGAGACACAGAACTAGCACGAGCTATTGACGTAATGAGGGCGCGAGCAAAGAGAATTTACATTTTGAAATTCAAATTTAACAAGCTGATATTCTTTTTCCCGTCGTGATGTTTTCTAAAGGAAATAGAAATTATGTTCGCCATGTTTCTATCGAGTTTTAGTATAAATCTACTAGCGTTCTATCACGAATGCCGTTCTCTGATTGGCTACGCTACTCACTATCTATTCTGTGATAGATAGTGAGTAGCCTAACAGTGTGCCTAACAGTTTTGAACGACTAGTAGAGTTATACTAAAACAATTAGATTAATCAGTCTCGATTTCCATCGCGCGATAGAAATATCGAGCTCATAATCTAATTGTTAAATAGAAACACTCATGAAAGTTTGGTAGAACTCGAAAAAGCTGTTGAAACACTCAACCTGCGGCTTGTTTCGACAGCATTTCTCGTTCTCCCAAATTAAAGTTTCACTCGTTTTTCTATTACTCATTAGTAAAATTCTACTAGTACACTAATGCAAATGCTGTAATCTGATTGGCTGAGCCATTGCACACTATCAGCCATTAGTATGCAGAAGCTGGAACTCGTCTACGAAATGGCGACGTTTTTTCGTTTTGCCAAAGTTTTGGAGGAAAATTTTGATGAAAATGGATAATTAAAATCCTGGGAAGACTAAACGAAGGGCATTTACGGTTTCTTGACTTAATAAAAGTTAAAATTATTGAAAAATGTTGCGCGCGCGTACACGACTTCAATTTTAATTGCCCACTCAATCCGGGCGATCTTTTAAGGTCCAAAGTTTACTGGATAATACGTCCAGAAATAATTGGAAACCGTTATTTGAATTAAACTTTAGTAAGAATTCTACTAAAACAATTAGATTATTCGCTCTCGATTTCTATGAGGTGATAGTTGATGAGGCCGAAGGCCGAATCAACTATCACCTCATAGAAATCTCGAGCTCATAATCTAATTGTTAAATAGAAACACGGTATGATCAATTCTAATTTTCTGTACTGGAAAGAGCTTACAGTCGCCAACTCACCAAAACTGTTTAGGGCAAGACTTGACCATTAATTTCGCCTCAGCACAAAATAACCCTGTGATAGTTGTCTGTTTTTATCTACATCAGAGCTCAAGGCTTCCATGAAACAACATATGGAAACAGGATCATTATAAAAAAACCGAATTTGTAGTCAATATTCCCAGATTTGTTTCGACTGTCATTTCAATCCATTTCTTCAATTTTAATGGAAGGTCCTGCAGCACCGACACGGCGCTCGATCGAAGCCCGCATACCTTAGAAAATTTGAAACCCATGCGAGCTCAAAATTTTTGGTTGTCACGATGACTGTCGGTACGATAGAGTCGGGTACGCCAACACACAAAAAACAAAAGAGTCGCCACCATTACCATAGGTAGCATCTTTCATATTGGACATCCACGATACTGATATAATTTGACAGCTCGCCACGACAAGGTATCCCGCTGACCAGTATTAGACAATGCTATGTTTTAGGTCCGGTCATGAGTGCACGCACGTTTGTCGCTTTTTTCAAAAACACCAAGTGTGTAACATGTTTTTTTCGTATATGGAATGTTTTACCTTGTCATTTAGATAACGAATCGGCTGTGTTTGATTTGTTTCCCTTGCCTTGGCTTTTTGTAAGTCCTTTGCTTCCAGATTTTTCATTGCTTGGTAAAACTCTTTGTCGTTTATAATGCTTACGAATATTTAGCCTTCTTTAAAATTTTGTTGTGCTCAGGTTTTCGCTCGAGTCTTTTTGTTTTTGATGTTCCTGGATGTACTTTTTTATGGTTTATTTAAAGCGATAAACCCGTTCCAACGTCAGTTCCGCCATGGTCAGTGGTTTATAGTCATTTGGAAGTAAACTGGAGTAAACTTGTGGAAACTCTACAAACGTTTGTGAATAAAGATTTAAGAGGTGCCAACAACAAAGCCTTGAGCACCTTATGAACTGACTGATTCATTTTGACAGCCGATTTCTGATTGGATGAAACACTTTTTCCACGTGCGAGAAAGTCGATTCGCGATAGTGTATTGGATGAAGAAATTTCCGTATAAGTTTTTCATGCGATCGATTCTGCCCAAAAATGTCAGTAAATTAACAAATAAAGAAGCCTAAGCCGTGTAGTACGCTGTGATAAAACCACGATGGTCATTTGAGAACACGAGAGAAATGTAGAAAACACGAGCCGCAGGCGAGTGTTTCTACATTTCTCAAATGGCCGGAGTGTTTTATCACAGTATAATACACGGCTTAGGCTTCTTTATCTGTTTTAAAATATACATTTCACACGCAAAACAATAAAATACGCTTTTTCTATGTTTTATTACTCTGATAAAGCATGGGTTTTTGACCAATCAGAGCGCGCGCAAGGTCCTATCTATATTTTAATATGAAATAATTGAGAACTAGAAAAGATATACCGTGTTTCTATTTAACAATTAGATTATGAGCTCGAGATTTCTATGAGGTGATAGTTGATTCGGCCTTCGGCCTCATCAACTATCACCTCATAGAAATCGAGAGCGAATAATCTAATTGTTTTAGTAGAATTCTTACTAAAGTTTAATTCAAATAACGGTTTCCAATTATTTCTGGACGTATTATCCAGTAAACTTTGGACCTTAAAAAGATCGCCCGGATTGATGTGGGCAATTAAAATTGAAGTCGTGTACGCGCGCGCAACATTTTTCAATAATTTTAACTTTATTAAGTCCAAGAAACCGTAAATGCCCTTCGTTTAGTCTTCCCAGGATTTTAATTATCCATTTTCATCAAATTTTCCTCCAAAACTTTGGCAACAAAACGAAAAAACGTCGCCATTTCGTAGACGAGTTCCAGCGTCTGCATACTAATGGCTGATAAGTGTGCAATGGCTCAGCCAATCAGATTACAGCATTTGCATTAGTGTACTAGTAGAATTTTTACTAATGAGTAATAGAAAAACGAGTGAAACTTTAATTTGGGAGAACGAGAAATGCTGTCGAAACAAGCCGCAGGTTGAGTGGTTTCAACAGCTTTTTCGAGTTCTACCAAACTTTCATGAGTGTTTCTATTTAACAATTAGATTATGAGCTCGATATTTCTATCGCGCGATGGAAATCGAGACTGATTAATCTAATTGTTTTAGTATAACTCTACTAGTCGTTCAAAACTGTTAGGCACACTGTTAGGCTACTCACTATCTATCACAGAATAGATAGTGAGTAGCGTAGCCAATCAGAGAACGGCATTCGTGATAGAACGCTAGTAGATTTATACTAAAACTCGATAGAAACATGGCGAACATAATTTCTATTTCCTTTAGAAAACATCACGACGGGAAAAAGAATATCAGCTTGTTAAATTTGAATTTCAAAATGTAAATTCTCTTTGCTCGCGCCCTCATTACGTCAATAGCTCGTGCTAGTTCTGTGTCTCCATCGAGTTATAGATTAGAAACATGATTTTTAACCAAAAGAAACATGATTGTTAACCAATCAGCACGCGTACTTTCTTGCAACTGTTTTCTAAGGTTTTTTATTGGACAGTGTGTTATTGGAATACAATACAACAGTTTATTCACATTTCCATTTTTTTGCATATCATTACAATTTTTTATATATTTAGAATAAACATAGCTTATAGAGGGAAATCGTTATGAAAATCGTCAAAGTTCTTTGTTGTATGTTATTGTTCTGTTTTTTGGCCTTGACCCTGCACAAAACACAATAGTTGTTTACTCCGTACTGAGGAACTAACCAATAGAAACGTGTTGGTTACGTAATTCATGCATAGTGTATGAGCACAAAACAAAAGATTGTGCAGGGTCGTGGACCTTCCAACATAAATCTTGGCATCTTTGTTTGTTACTTTGATGTTTGCCGGGTTTCATAACCAGTCCCCTCTATTAACTATGGAATAAAGGGAAGGAAGTTAGATAGATATAAGAAACGCTAAATGTAAGTTACATACAAGGAAATGCCTAGCATCTAAATAAACCGTTAGGTTTTCTAGTTAAACACTAGTCCTGCTTAGTATCAAAGAGTATGCAGACATTTATCAGTCCGGGAGAACGCCAGTTTTGGAAGAAGCGATGACGTCACGATTCTATTGTTTCGCCCGAAAATCGCAAAAATAAACGCAAGAAAATATGGGCTCTCAAAAAAGATTGATTCTAGGTTCCATCGTTCAAAATCTGAGAATTTCAAAGCCTCATTATCGACCGTTCCTTGGGCGAGAGTTGGGAACTTTTGGAAGAGCGAATCGATAAAATCTTTATCATTTTGGAAGGGACTTCGAAGAAGCCGCCGCCATTTTGATCGCCATCGAATGTAAGTACATGTTGTTATGTGCTTTTTTCAATAGCTTCCCGAATTTTTTCGATATCGAGACTAATTTTCCTCGAAACTACAATAAGTTAGTGTTGTGCCGCCAAAGTTTCATTGGTGGCAACAAGCTAGTAAAAATGGCAACCACGTATTGAAAATTGCCGTCATAAGAAATGGTTTCTGACAGAAAACGTCTGGAAATTTACACATAATTTATCGCGGGTACTTCGAGTCTTTCTTCGTTTTCACACGATATTTCGTAGTAGTCTTGTTTAGAAGGAGAGTCTGTTATTCTGGGATAGCTGAATCATTTAAGCAGATTTATGAATTTTTTTTCGGCGTGAGAAGGCTGGAATTTGACTGAAGTGCAGGTTTGATAAGGGGAACACTGACAAAGACAACCCTTCCCTCTCCCTACCACCATGCTCACCCTACAGATAGTTAAAATATTTCCAGGGTAATGTTTATATTTGAACAATTCATTGATTTCTATATAAACTTACAGCAAAATCATTCCCTTAAACATGAGGTGTAAAGGAAAACACCTTCACAGTCGCCGAATGATATTAGGAAAGTGGAACTCCTACAATCATTCAAGTCTAAATTTTAAACCCATCTATTTAGGCAGTTCTTTCATTGACTTTTTACTAGTTTTTTTAATTTACTATCTAACTGATTTTATATTTAGATCACCATTATTGTAAAACGCCGCTGGATCTTTGGAGAAGCGTTATACTATATGAGCTTATTGTTATTATTACAGACCGAATAGGACTCCTTTCAGCCCTATTACCATTGCCAATCAATGAAAATAATCAATAAATATTGACTATTGGCAGTGGTGCGTTTACCTAGTGGCATTTCGACCAATGATTTCCACGAGAAGCTGTTTCTTTGTTCGTTAATAGCTTATATGAATCATTTCAGGTACACTGTCACAACGAAATACACCTGAAACAAGCTAAATGGAAAATAATACAACCAACAGTACTTTTGACGCCCCTCAGGAGAAGGTTATGATTCCCGGCCTTGGTACATCAGAGTGTATCACTTGGTTTGTTGTGCTCATCACCGAATTTCTGGCCACAGCCATCCTTAACATCATCACCATTATTGTATTTGTGAAGCAGCGTCAGCTTCAGCGCCGGAGTACATATTTGATCATCCATCTGGCCTTTGTCGACTTCTTAGCCGGGGGAATGTCAGGCCCTCTCTCTCTTGCAGGGAGAATGGCGACATTCTGTCATCTGTGGAAGGATATCGATCCTTTTAAAGAACATGCAACTTCTATAATCCGAAATGCGTTTACAATGTTGTTGTATTTTGTCTCTATTTTGAATCTTGCTGTTATTTCCCTTGAGCGGCTGCATGCAACACTTTGTCCACTGAAGCATCGTCTTCTCGGGAACTGGATTTACGTTATGGTGATTTGTGCCATGTGGGTTTTTTCTTTATTGGTTGAGTTCGTTCCGCTCATGTTATACACAACCAAGAAATTGAATACAGAACTGCCATCACTATTCTATAACATTCGATCTTCGTTATGTTTATTAGTTCTTCTAGTGATTTGTGTCTCTTACATTCTCATTTATATCAAAGTCCGTTGTGGACCTAATCTGCAACATCACGGTGCAGCTAACAGAGAAAAACAGCTGACTGTGACCTTGGTCGTTGTCACAATTGTATCGTTAATAACATGGCTACCGGTAGTGGTCTTGTTCATTCTTGTGTACAATAACAGCACAAGTTACTATGTAATGTCCGATGAGGGGAATTTTCACGTTGTACCTGCTCTCACTGTGCTGATAACGGCTAATTCATTAGTTAATCCTATAATGTATGCCGTAAGGATGGCAGAATTTAGAAAAATTGCCTGTCAACTTTTCAAAAGATCTTCAGAACGCATAGATGCTCCCGACATCATTCAGTTGAACAACAGAAATATGTAGAATTTAACTATAAACTGGCAGGCTATGTTGTATTGAGGTTTTAGCAAGATGGCGCTCTGAATTTGTAACGACTGAGCGCCATCTTGAATTAATAAAATAAAACAGGCGAGGCTTAGGGAAAGAGGATAAAAACGTCCCTTAAAGGAATAGAAGTAAGGCCTACTGACGAGTGACTGACGATGGATGATGTTTCATCCGAAACATGTTTTAATTACAAAATGAACTTCAAAAACATCGTATGGTTCATTACAGCGATATCTTACTTTGTGTTGCTACGAAGCCTTAATTCATTCATTCAACTGGCAGAACACTTTCCCAAAGTATTGTTTTTATGCTTGACTTATTAAATATACGTATAAAGAGTGAGTTTAGTTTCATAGCTGTTTTTCAAAAGTGCGTGTTTTCGTCTTTGTCAATTTTTTTCAATATATATGTCTGCAAAAGATAACTGAAATCATTTATTAGTGATAACGACGGTGATATAATTCATGCATCGTGTCATTAAATATATCAAATGCATATTTTATGATTTCAAAGGCGAATGGACTTTTTTCATTTATGAGTTTATTTTCCCATCGCAGATCAAGTGATATCCTCTAGAAAATTTACGCATTCTGCTTTTATGTTTTGTCTGAGATCAAAAAAAAAAAATGAACATCAAGACTTTGAACCTATTTACGTGTTTAAAATACACTTGGAGGTGAAATGAACAAACTACCCAGTTTTCCTGCCTAACATTGTCATCGAAATTATGTTGACACAACATTTAGTATAAAAAATTACTTCAAACGACAGTTCATATTCCTATTAAATCACCTGCCCTTTTTGTAGAAATGGTTATGCTAATCTCTGAACACACGGTCTCAGCGAGGAAAGATTCTGCCACAAGGTACGTTTGAGATCTGATCAAATTATTACCTCAGTTCACTGCACGTTTGAGTTTAATAATTTTTTGCCTCAAACATACACGTTAAAAAACAAAGCAAAAAAATAGTGGGATAGTAGCAGGGGAGAAGTTTTACAATTACCATTTTAGAGCCACACTCTCCTGTCACTAAAATTTAGTTTATGTTTTAATTAGACTGCTCTACTCTAAACAAGACCTCAAGACTCAAGACCTCAAGACTCTTCACTCACTAACAACCCGATTCCCTAAGTTATCCCATTTTATACATTATATGCAGCTGAAGAGATGGCAACGAGAACCAGTGTAGGGCCTTAGTCCATCTAATATTATTATTATATTGCAATTTGGGATCAATATCAGTATCTGGGCAACTGCGCACCTACCCCTCCCCTAAGTTAGTGTTACTGTTGGGTTAGGGGAGGGGTAGGTGCGCAGTTGCCCAGATCCATTCATTGATCTG
This sequence comes from Platygyra sinensis, assembly GCA_019787425.1. NCBI lineage: Eukaryota > Metazoa > Cnidaria > Anthozoa > Scleractinia > Merulinidae > Platygyra > Platygyra sinensis. Next base: position 1,102 of record JAHPZR010051050.1, on the reverse strand, counting down.
CGATTTCTTGCTTTGCTTTGTTTTGCTATGAAAAAGCGCCAGTCATTTCATAGTTAGAATTGACGATCATGCATTTAAAAACTATTGATAATTCCACTTTTTCGCCATTTTATCCATATCAGGTCAATCCGAGGACGCTCAAAATATGATCATCTTTTGCAGTATAGAATCGTATTTTCTGTTCCACATTTGCGACGCGCCTTATGTGATCAGTATGATTAACATTTTCGATGTGATAGTGGGATAATAAGTCTCTTTTTCGATGGCTTATGATAAGACAAGCGCGGATGTTTTACTCATTTCTAGTATTTTTCCTCGTCTGGAAATACCACGCAACTTACAAAGGTATCCGCGCGTTTTATATGTTCAACCATCGAGTTAGGTGCGTACCTTCATTTAATATTTCATAAACAAAATTAATATATATTTAATTGTTTGGGGATTTTAGCATTAAATGAACAACACCAATAGGCCATTTCCAAGTTCTCTTGTACCTCTGTGCGAAACCTTTCTTATGAAAATGACTTTGATTTGCATGAAAATGAAACTGCAGGCGAAACTCATTTGTGATTACAGCAGAACTGATATCACCTAACGCCATTTCTTTTAATAGAACGTTATTTCAAAGAAGCACCTGTCCTGTTAGTTTGGAGAGACACGTTGGCGTGAGAGTTGCGTGAATATTCAATAGCCTCTGGAAAGAAACGTTTTCAAAGGTACAAGACAAAGAACAGATAGATTTCGAACTATTTCGCTCATTAGTTTCATGTACTGTGTTTTCGAAACGAAGAATATTAATTACAAAACAATGATTAAGAATCAAACTTAGGCATATTCTTTGCAGGACAAAGTTCAAGGCAATTTTGGACACTACCGGTAATTAACAAAAGGTATGGTGATGTGACGACAAGCAGGAGTCATTATATTTTTACTTTCTATTTTATTCCTCACCTTGTGATGTTGCAATAGAGGTCGTTTGAAAAATATTATTGTATTTCTCTCGGAGTCAGGCAAAGATAAGTAATTTAAAATTCTCTGATTATGTTTAACTACAGCCTGAAAAAATTTGCGGCTAAAATTAAAAATTTCTAAAAATAATTTG
>JAHPZR010051049.1:0-12926 GCA_019787425.1 Platygyra sinensis | reverse complement strand
TGTTTTCGCATGGTCCGCATAGTTCTAAAAATAACTTTTTTGAAATTAAGATATCCCAAAGGCCTGACTGGGAGAGTCCCTCTCTGTCCTATTATGGCTCTTGTTATAACCTATTTATGCTTTGGCGCCCATTTTTTGCAAGAGCCAAGGTTAACCACAGAAATATTTTTTCTCGCATTTTTACTAGGGTGTGTGCTGTTGCCGTGGCAACAGGGCTGGTTATTAACAAGGCTTAAATAATGGTTTTTGTTTATTTAAAAAAATCCAGTCGTTAGATTGTTTTCATATTTTGCACACTAAGAATTGACATTAAATCCCTTCTTATAATACGGTTCTAATAAAATTTTGACATAGGCGATTTTCGTAATTCGCCATTAATCGTTTTCTGTATTTTTAAAAATTCGCTATGTCAAATTTCAGATTTTTTTTGATAGATCATTCACGTGGTCTCTGATCTATTTTTCAGCCAAATTTCTTGAAATTCTAACGACTGGATAGTTAGAAATCGGCATGTTTCTGCTAAAGCAGTCGGTCTCAATTTCTCGAGCAACTGCGCATGCGTTGCATTTAACTGGGTTCGTTCGGTAACAAACAAAAGCTGGAAATTGCTGGGTTCTTTGCATCGTTACCTTTTCTAACATATCTTTGTAATAAAAGACTAAAGCCATCAATACACTGCGTTCAATTATAGAGAAAAATAACATAGCTAGTGCGGGTGTTGAGTAAATAAAATGACTGCTCTTCTGACGGCATGTTTGTTCTTTGAAATCCTTGTGCACGTGCTAAATATTGCATCAGCAAAAGCACGCGCGAAAACTGTGTTCGGCCACCTTAAATAACATCATACTGGAAAGGACTATTGAATATAATACTATTCAGCCTCAAAATTCCACAGCGAAAGAATGAGATCGAGAGCACATTGAAAGAAGGACCAAAGTCTACATTGCCTGCTCACGTGCTCACATGTTCGTCACATCAGTGTCTCACTTTACGGTACCAGTTTACTGGCCGTGACACCGCCGTGACATTGTGACATGCCCCTGCAAAAATTAAGCGGGGTGGCCATTTTTGTGCCATTACAGAAATGTGGATTTTTCAGCCTATAACCTTACACAGGGCACCTAACTCTCCATAGTCACGCAACAAAATTAGGCTTGCGTTCCACTTCGTCGAACGCAAAGACAACGCGTGAATTATTCGGTGTTCGGCACGGAAGCGAAAATAAAACTTGCTTCTGGATAATTTCACCCTTAAAAGCCAGCAAATGGTCCCGAATTACTCTCTGTATCCTTACAATGTCTTGACTTCTATCTCTGAAAGATTTTGCCTCAATTTTGAGCAAATAAACATTCCTCCGGAACGGACGCCTTCTCCTTGAATATTTAATTAGGTAACTTGACAGAACTGTCCAAATTTGGTGAGAATCGGAAGTAACGCAAATTTTCTGTCACGCTTTCAAAACAAGGCACGCATTACCATCTTCTCTATTATTATATTCCCAACATCTTAAAAGCTGTCCTGCGCATTGAATCGTTTTAACGAGATGTTTTTCGCTTTAATCCGTTCCGTACTTTTCGAGAAACGACTTCATGTGAACCAGTCAACAACAACTTCGTCCACCATTTTGACGGAAGAAAACTTCTCCGTCCCCTACACAGTAGAAATTTGTCACAAAATACGTACGTTCTATAGAGTTCGGCTTCAATTGTCGCAGCGTTTTAAAACATGTTTTAAAATCCTACGACAATTTTTTTGACGTACACAACAGTCGAAAGCGAGTTGTAGGTTTGATTTACACGAAACAATTCATGTTGTAGGCCTGTCGTGAACTTGACGTATGCGACAAAGTCGTACCGTGTTAATCGGCCCTAATAGAACAATGGCTTAACTCCAAGTTCGTGGGCTGGCCTTTTCTCAATCTAAGCCCGCCTAGTCCATATCATTATCTGTTTGCGTGCTCTTGAGTTCAAGCATACACAAATAAACACCTCAGTGTTGATTGTGGTAATCACACTAGCTTTTGTTTGCTCTTACCAGTAATCACACTTTTGCTGGCTCTTTGTGCGAGGTATTAACGAGATACGAATCTTAATTAGACAGCCGTATTTCGATGTTCAAACAAGATTACTAAACGAATAAAGTTCAGCTGAAAAATTACACAACAAAATCCCGACAAGTTACTGAATGCCAAATGGTTATTTCCAAGAAGAGCGCTTCCAAAAGCCATACATCAGATTTACTTCATTATCTTAAAACCAAACATCGGATTTACTTCGTTGTCTTAACTGACGTTAAGAGAAACTAACCATAGCAACTGAGTAAACACAGCTGGAAAGGTCACGAAATGATGGTGTTCGATGAATATGAATAAACTCAATTAACAACACAGCGTTAGAGGGACTATAAAGAGGGTCCAACATAGGCTTTGTCCATCCCGCTTCCCACCACTTTTTTTTTGCTTCATCCCGCCATCCCGCCCAACCAAACGTTTCCATCCCGATCCCGCCTGCTTGTACTTGTCAACATGCAATTGATGTAAACGTTACTGGCAGACTAGTGTTAAAATGGATCGAGAACACCTTGTACTGCTTTCGAACAAAAGGAAACTTGAAACCCGCAAAATAGAATGACAACTTGAAAAACGTCAGCCCGAGAGTTTTCTAGTTTAGGCCTTTTTGTGTGAAGCAAGTGGTACATAATGCTTAGAAATCATCTATGTTCTTTGTGTTATTGAAACTCTATCTTTTACATAATCTGTAATTTACAAATTTGAATTCAGAGTTCGTAAATTTATGATGATAAGAAAAGAATATAAAAAAAAAAAATGTGATACAACCCCTTTCCGCGAATTAAGTCAGAGTGTGCGGAACGAACAAGCTTATCTGAAATTGGGAAAATCGACTTACATTAGGCAGACCACACTGTTGAAACCATTCTGTGCGGAAGTACTTTATTTACCATGAGTCAGGTTTCGACATCTGGCTTGGCGATTTTGTGTGTCACCCTGATCAGGTCTGTAGAAGGCTAACAGCAAATTGATAGGCATACATCTCAAAGTGGAATGCACTATTCAAGTGTTAAACAAATTGAAGAACTTGAAATTTTGATCAGCAGCTCCCTGGTGATACTGGTGTGAGTCCTAGTTCTTGTCCGTCTCCAGAAGGGAAGACGAATCTTTGCAAATTGTAACTGTAGGTAACCCGAGGTTAAGTGAGTTCTGTGGACTTTACAAAATGAATCGGATTGTCTAGGACAACGACGCATCGATTATATGTCACCGGTAAACTGGAAATACACAAGTTATTATTCCTTTCATATCAATGATCGTTATTCGGTGTTTTTTTCGGTCATGAAATGATTTTTGTGATCCTCTATCCCACCATCGATTTCAAAACATCCCGCATCCCGACCGTAAAAACCTGCGTATCCCGGTCCTGAGAAGATGATTTCATCCGGCATCCCGCTTCTAATTTCCTTTGTATCCCGCATCCCGCCTCGATTTTAACTCCCATCCCGCATCCCGCCAAACCTATGTTGGACCCTCTATAAATTTAGCAGTAATGAAATAGAAAGTCAAGTAACCCTTTTTTAATGCTCTGAAATATCAGACGATTATATCACCCAACACCAAAAACAAGTTTTACCTTAACAAATTAATAACGAATGAGTCACTTAATAAAATACACTCTAGCTTGCATTTTTATTCTCTAACACTTTACTCTGATTGGATATAACCTCCACTATGTAAACAGTTCACCCCTGAACTGAAAACAACACCGTTTCGTTTCTGAGGAAAAAAACAAAGAGTGGAATGCATGTGCGAAATTGTAAATAAAAACTATAGAGTGCAATTTTCCTATTTTAAAAATTTCCGTTTTTTAACTTTATCCAACTTTACTCAACATATTTTTTAAATTTTTCATTTGCTCGTAAGGTACTGTTTCTGATCTTTGTTTGTAAAATAAGATTTTTTGGAAAACTATAGGATCACCAGCTTAGTTTTTAAGAAAAATTGCACCGAATCATCCCATCGATTGACCAGTGCAATTCAACTGTATCACACCCGACCTTCCAATCTGGCCACTGTATTTTCTATGGCATGGTACAAATGGTGGTGTAATCGTGGAATATCCCTCTCGTCACTTGTATGCGTTGCGTAAATATTATGTTTACCCTTGTACAGTCCTGTATACCCTTGTGTATCTTTTTGTACACTTGCATACATCTGTGCACGCTTGTATACCCTGGGTATTGGTGGTTTTCACATGACGTCACTAAATTTCAAACTTCAGAAACATTGATCCTCCTGAAATTTCACTTTCATGCTGTATAAGAGCAGCTAAAAACTATTAGTCATACATATTTCACTCCGAATGGGTTCTTGGTTTAGTGATAGACTACGCTTGAATTTCTAAGCTTTTGCGTGGCGTGACATTTACATGACTGGCGAGAGAGCTGTTATGCTGGTTTAAAAGGTTACTTATTTCGGGGAACTCGGCTATCTGAACAGTTCTTGTATTAGAATAAAGTACTATTGTTACGTTTTTGAGTTATTCGAGAGATAAATTCACTCTTTCGTAGCAAAACTCAGTGACAGATGTTTCTGCTGGTTTCCGGCCGCCATGTTGGTGCCCATGTACATGGGCACCAGGATGGCGTCTCCATACAAATCTCTATAAATTTGGGGAAAACGTTTCTTCGCATATCTTCCATGAGAAAAATTGCTGTGACTTGAATCTTGGCGAGAGTCTTTGCATATGTACCTTCTTTCTATTTCCAGATTCTGGACTTAATCTATTGAACGGTTTTGATTTTTCATTTTGATCTATTTTGAATGGCGTGACACTGAAAACCAGCAATACCCCAGGGGGGTCTCGGGATTCCAAGTGACGTGACGGGGATCGGATGATCAAAGGGCTTTTTTGGGTTTGAAATTTTCGATTCCAGGACTTTTTGGGTACGAAAATTTTTTGGGGGGGTAGCTTGATTTGAGCAGGGATTTTTTGGGGGTATTAAAAGCAATCGGAAGTGCCCTGCCTGCGTAGTTCTGCGAATAAAGTACAAACAAACGTGTTTTGCTGTTGTTTAATAATTAACTATGGTGTCGCTCTACATCGCACGTTTTATGCGATAGTCTGCATTGTCCAGTGGTGCCCGGCCTTGTACAAGACTTCATCCGCTTCATTTCAGTCAGTTGGCTTTACCACTGGAATTTCCTTTTGCTTTAGTGAACTTTTGATTTCTTTCGCTTGTGTTGTCCAGGGATTTTTTGGGTTTTGCTGGAAGCCCTAGAGATTTTTTTCGGTCTTGACTTTTGGCTCCATTCGATCATCCCCGTCACTTGAAATCCCAAGTACCCCTCTGGGGTATACCCTTGTATACCCTTGCGCAAATATTGCTGGTTTTCAGTGTCACGCAAGTTTTTCTTGTGCAAGATACGCGGAGAAATGCTGTGGAAAATAGGGAGTGTGGAAATGGGAGTGTGGAAAGGGAGGAGTGTGGAAAGTGCGGAGTGGAATTTTTTAAATTAATAATCCTTAATTTCTTTATATTCTCATTGAAAAAGTGTTTTATAATATCGTGACACATGCGTTTAAGTCGCCGTTCATCAAATGCCACTGGGTTCATTGTACCCAGCTTCGTATAATCAGCCAAGCTTTCATATACACGGTGCACGTTTTCCTCTTCCTTACGCTTTAACATTTCAAGCTCACCCGCAAAACGTTCCCTCCCAAGCAGCACTTCTCTATCGGCCATCTTCGTTCTTCCAACCAAAGGCAGCAGCAGGAACATGACACTCAAGTGCTACGGATGCGGCCGGGTGACATGTTCACAGATAATTTCGTCAGCCACCACACAACATCGTGGTCAAGTACGTGGATCGGCGTGTGGTGTGCAGGGACGACACCACAGGGGAGTTAGTGTACAGCACAGACTTTACCAACACCTGTTACCATCCAAGCCAGGGATTTCGGCAGTTTTCTAAAGTAGCGGACAGAGTCGTTAAAGCACCGGACGTGACATAGTTTTGGCGCCTGCAAGGCCCGGGGGGGGGGGGGGTACTCCCTTACATGGGCTATATAGGTATGTGCTGCCCCAAAGGGTATGGTTTTTCAGCCGTTTTAGTCATAAATAGGGTATCAATTTTGGCAAAGAAATCTTTTAATATCGGCAAGACCACAACGACAAACCAATGCAAAAGGGTGCCGGATCTTTGGATACCTGGATCAGTTAAAATTTCAAGGTACTATGCAAAAAACGGTAGACTGATCCCCACGGCGAAGAGATGAAAAAAATTAAATTCATTGCTGTTTTATTTAATTTTTTTCTTCTCTTCGCCGTGGGGATCAGTTTACCGTTTTTTGCATAGTATCAATTTTGGCTGATTTTGGCCATTTTGGTCATAAATAGGGTATGGTTTTTGTACTTTAGCCTCAATATGGGTATGTTTTTAAGAAACCAAAGGAAAATTAACAAAAGCCCTTCACAAATTATGTTTACGGTAATTTAACTTTGGTCTGAGCTAGGGATCCAATTATAACGCACGTCTGAAACAGGATTTTGATGTAAGGTTCAGGCCATAAATAGGGTTTCCAATATTTGGTCAGGTCATAAAAAGGTTAGGGAATATCGCAGTTTCGCAGGCAAGCCGTTGGATCTCACTCAAATTCTCTTTAAAAAGTAAAATATTTAAGGAAAATGGGCAAATGGTAGGGAGTGGGGGAGGGGGAATGGCGGCAACAGAATTTTCAGTTGTTTATCACTGCGAATTTATTTTTTATGGAAATTCAAAAAAGGCAACTGAGGTTAATCTTTGTCAGCTTTAACTGAGTTTTCAATTTCGTTGAAATGAAACGGGAAACCAATCAAATATTCCACTCGATAAGCAAAGGAAGAAAAAGTAATCTTGCAGTTTTGAAGAATTTAAGGACGGTGCCTAGTAAATACAAAGGTTTTTTCACCAGATTAGGACCACGCGGAAAAAGTAGATTTTTTCAAGGGCTATTGGAATCCACAAAGAAAAATAGGGGTAGCCACGCATTTTTTCGAGATAATTAGCCTTGAATCTCAACAAAAATGCTGACATCAGCATTTTTCTGAAAAAAGAGGGAAAGGATATTTCCTCATAAATTTCCTTGTAATTCGCCTTTGCATACAGAAAGTTAAACACACTTTAAAAGATCTTTAAACTACACGGCAAATGGTAACATAAAAATCATTTTTGGTACGTTTTTACTAACAAATCGCTGCAAAAGCGCTTTTAGCGTCTCTGACAGTCTTCTCTGGTTCAGCTAAAATACAGTCTAAATACCTTTTTCTCACAACCAGAGACTAATCACATGTTGATTAGGCTTGCCACTTCCACTTCCATTTCGCAACATAAAATGTAGGGGTAACCACGCGGTTCTAAAGTTATTGATTATATACTTCAGAATTTCGTACGATACCCTCTGAGCTGTTTTTCTCCCAAAATCTATCTTCAGGATCTCTGAAAGTGTTTTCAATTTGTTTTAGATCCTAATCTCGACCATTTCGAAGCGAATTTATTTGATCGCGCTGATATAATAATGGAGGCCGGCAAAAACAGACGCTTTTCCGGGACGCTTGAACTCGAGATCTGAACCAAGGACAATGAGCTCGTGGCAAAGACGCCGATCCAATAAGTCCTTCCGCGCATGTCTCTTTGCTGGCCGCCCATGAGTATTTGCGGGAAAAACGGCGATACCTTGCGGGCGTGCAAGCGATCAAATCGAGATTTTTTCCGGCAATACAATCTACCGGAAATACCTACATTCTCTCTTCTCCAGTCTTCCTCTTTATTACGCGGGGAGTCTTAAGGTGCCTCCTCGGGTTTTTGGCCCTCTGCAATTTAGCTACCCTATCTAAGACCACACCAGGAACACAGTTACAAAAAGGGTAAAAAAAAGATACCCTATTTAAGGACCGAGAACCTCAAAAACCATAGATTACCCTATTCCGCGGCACGTACCTATATAGCCCATATATGGGAGTACCCCCCCCGGGTCGAAAACCATCCAGTGCAAAACGTTAAGAAAGGCTTATGTTATAGAAGATAATTAAGATAAACCTATTGATGGCTACATGAAATTGCCTGCGAGCCACCCCTAATTCCCTGGCGTTTTTTTTGGAATATTTCAGAGCGAGCGAAAGCAATCTGGAAACAAGAAATGAATTAATTTCTTCGCCGCGTGACGAAATATCACGGCGCTGCGAAAGAGATATGAAAGTTGTAAATTTAAAAAGACGACAAAAACAAGCCAATTATTTTGAGATCAGTCGTATTTCAACTATGTTAAGTTAGTGACCATCTAGTTCTTTTCGTGACAGTTCAGTAGTAGCTGAATAACACTCCAAAAAACATTTAAACGAAGCGTTTGTTTTTGAGACGCTTCAGACTCGAAAATCAAAGTGGACTCCCCGGAGGGCCAGTTGGCCTCTTTAGATTGTTTCATCAATAAATGCCATCATGACATCAATAAACTTAATCTCAATCACGATTTCAATTTCCTGGGTGAAATAAATGAACCTTGAACCTTGAACCTTGGGCGAATACAAACTTATTTTCTTTTAAAAATGTGCACGCGCATGATGCAAAACATGTCCTTTCATTTGCAACGTTGAGAAATTGTCGGGACCCAAGCGATCCATTAAGATAACTGTACCTCGGCCAATGTCATCTACTGTATAACTTGCACTCTTTGCAAAAAGTTATATATCGGCGAAACAGGGGGTGCTTTCCATTATGCCAAAGACTCCGGAAATCTCGGTCGGAATTCAAATGGGTGAAGTCCCTTCCGGTTTCTTCTGACCGGAATATTCGGGATCACCTCAGGAGGTGGTCCAAATATTTCGGTCGGAATATTCCGACCGAAATTCGCCGTTCCATTTTTGACAAACCCGTTCTTTGCCCTAATTAGGGAATCTAAGAAGTATCAAGATCTTGATTTATGGACTTACGTTGAAATTGTTTTCATCCCTAACAAGTAACAATTAAGTAAAACAACAAACCACAGTCAAACCCCTATCAACCGGCCAGTACTCAAAGTCAAAAAATGTCTTTTCTACTGTTTTAAACTCTATAGGGTTAAACCCTTTTAAGCGGTCACCAGGTCACTATTCACTTTGGCCGTTTAATAGGTCTTGAAATATACCATTCCCGTACATTATATCTGGAGGTGCGGCCCCCTCCCCCTTCCCCGAAAAAAAAACATTTCAATCAACATAAAGAGGTTTAAAGTCTAAATGTGGTAAACTTTAGGAGTCGAAAACATCATTAAGCATATCGTACCAGTGGATTTCTCAAATTGTGACTGAGAAAATTGCAAACGCGCGGGTATTAACGATAAATTGACCTGCGCACAGCCAATCACAATGACATAACTCAGTTCACTGTCATATAAGGAATGGACCAATAACAATGATACGAGGGCAAGCCATAGAAAATTTAGATTCATACAATGAAATATTTCTGAAGTTCCAGTTGAGCTAGTAATACTGGGAGTTCAAGCAATAAGAATGGCGCGTATGCGACTGCATGTATTCCTTTTTTCCTCTAAAACTTGGCTCTAGTAGAAGATTTAGGAGTCGTGTTGCAACTTAATCCAGAGTAATCAAAAGCAGGTCAATTCAGTTTGCTAAAATTCCAAGACACGGCATAGTATTGTTTACCCCGATCTCTTGTCTTCATTCCTGTTCGGGATTTTCGCCTACCGTAAAATAGGCGAGTGTACATACATATTCATGTAGAGTTTAAACCCTTTTGGTTGCCCTTCGGGTTCGCGAAAGACTTCGCAGACATTTTATTCCGTGCATAATGGTAATGGTAATCGTAATGATAATCAAAATAATGTACACATGCTTAAATGAAAGTAGAAAATTTGCCCCGTTTACTAGAGATACAGTTGTAGCAGTGTCAAACTATAGAGTAGACTGAACTTACGTGTAACTGTTTTATTCCTCATTAGCATTCATTCAATTACACCGATAGTGGTAATGGTAATCATAATGATAATCAAAATAATGTACAAATGCGTACCGAACGTAGGAAATTTTCCCTGTTTACTAGAGATACAGTTGTAGAAGTGTCAAACGATAGGTAGACTGAATTTACTTGTAACTGTTTCATTCCCCTCTCGCACGACCCGGTCACATGATACAAAATCACACATGCTGTTGGGCCAGTTGAGCAATGGGACTTCCAAAACAAAGGTAACGCAACTTGCTCACTGGCATGTGTGATTTTGTATCATGTGAACGGAAATAGAAAATAGAAACTGATAGAAAAACAGGGGAAACAGCTACGCAGGGTTCTATTCATTTGTGGAAGGATGAGGGGGGGAGGGGAAATGCAGTCAGAGACCACCTAACCTCATTGCTACGTGGAAGGTTTTGGAGTGGAGTGCACTCATCAAAAACCACCCGGACCAGGCTATATACCGAGGTGGGTTTTAAACCATGCGAGGCCATGGTATCAATTTCTGTTTTTGTGCAAAATTCCTTAGGGTAAATAAATAAAGAAAAAGTAATGATACATTGCGTTGAATTGATTCCCACGATCACGAAAATCAATTGTTTTAAGGTGTGATTGTGTGGTTCAGTCGAAGACCTAAAAAGGCCAGAATATAACATACAACAGATCGAGACAAATAAATAAAGTTATGTTAAGACATAACCGGCCGAGATTCACGTTACCTACTTACCTACATCATTTTTGTAAGGCAAGACCAATACGGCATGCATGCCCCCTTTTTGCGGACGCAATAAAGAAGAAAAGAAATGCGAATTATGACTAATAAAATGGAAACCATTAGAACAACAAACAGAGAAAAAAGCCACGAGAAAGAGCTTTATCTTTCCGGGAAGGGGAGGGGGAGTGGGGCAGGGGGGGGGGGCGTAGTTGGGTGCAGTAAGAGCTCACCTAATCGGACAGTTACGTGGAAGGGTTTTCTTAGGTGGGAGGGGCAGTCAATAACAACTCAGCCGGACTCGGCTTTATACCGAGGAAGGCCATGGATGCAGATCGGGAGACGGCCCAAACCGAGCTCGGTTAAATTTTAAAAAAGAAAAAACCGAGTACGGTCAAAATCATTAAACCGAGCTTGGGTTTTAATGCAGTACACAGTGCAAACCGAGCCTGGTTATATTCAAGACTTAAACCGTAGACGGTTTCTGTTTTACCGTGAGGTCATCTGTGAAACGAACACGGTTTTGTAACAACACCAAACCGAGGTCAGATAACGGTAACCCTGTACGGTTTTCTAAAACGAGGTCGGTTTTCGTATCCCAGGCTCGGTTAAGACCGAAGACGTCACCTGAACACCAACCGAGGACAGTTTACCGACAGTAGAAACTGTAACCGAGCACGGTTTTTTTTACCGAGGTCCGTTTTTCAAAACCGGTCGGTTGCACAGAAACAAAAACTGATCCGATCGGTCGATATGTCGACCGACTTATCTCGGTCGATAAATCGGCCGAGTGTCGAACAACATGTCGAGCGATATAGACACTCGGCCGATATGTCGACCGATACATCGGTCGAGTGTCGGCTGACATGTCGACCGATAAATCGGTTGAGGGGTGCACAAAATACACATGATCCGTGGTTTCTATGATAGGAACAATTGTATTTAAGGGGCAGAATGCAGTAGAGAGAATGTGAAGAGGTTGTGACCAGGTTCGAATCGTTTGCGTGTTGTAGTGAAACCTAAATATTGCTGCAGAGTCGAGAGCGAGTCGTTAATTTCAGCATCCATTGATCAGTTTCAATGATAAGTTTCAACGAGAAGAGCGAAGAGACAACGATTAATTTCGTCAACAGAACAAAAACAAATTATTATGTGACGATTTTACATTTGTAATGGTTCTTGTTTACTACTGGGATGAGAAGATTAGTCTGCTGGCAGCCGGTTTTTTCTCTTGGGGTCACTAGGCCATGCAGAGAAGAAGGCGAGACAGGGTGGTACGGCCGAGTGGGGAAGAAGGCGAGACGAGAAAAAACCGTCTGCAGACACTTTTTAAAGTTTTCAAACCCAACCTCGTTCCCAGGGTCTCTCATCTTACCGCCCCCTGAGGCGAGCGAGGAGAGACCCTGGCACACGCTGGTCACGTGCCGCTTTGACATCAGGGAGGGGTCCTCTGTAATCACGCAATTTGTCGCGTTGAGCTTTGTCAAATTCAAAGTATCGCGCTGTGCTGCGACTGACATTACCCGCGATGTTTAGCAGTACTTAGCCTTCAGGATGAAATTTCGAATATTCAGATTGCTGCAAAAAACATAACAATGTTTCTAGAAAATTGTATAGCTTTCTCGAAGTAAAGCTACGGCAGTCTATGAAGAAAAGCTGGTTGGAAGAAGATAATATAATATCCGTGATCAAGAAGCAACACACTGTGCCTTCAGTTCCAATCAAATATCTGGTCCCAGCGTCACAACATAGAATCAAAGTAAGCTTTATTTTCACGGAACATCTTAATCTTTGTCCTTGGAGGACCAATATTAAAAACCTCAAAACATGTCTTGCAATAGAATGGCGAGCCTAAATAAATTAGTCAAAGGCCCTGTTCGCACTACGCGAAATTTTGTTTGGTTTGCAAAAAATCTGTCAACGCGAAGCCATTTCTAGTGCGAACGACTTTTTGCACCCACCAAAATTTTTGCAAGCGCCACAAAACTTCAAAGATTCCGTCGACTAGCTTTGGAGGCTGTAAAAATTTTGTCAGGCGAGAAAATCCTTTGTTCCTTGACATCCATCCGTCATTGGGTCGTCAAATTTTGCAGCATAATTATTTACGAAGCGAACGTGACCGTATGACTTCCCGCGAGTGTTCTCTCACTCAACATATTAGAGTATCAGTTAAACCATCGAATGACTCTCTACCCATTCGCATATTTCTACGGAACAAGA
>JAHPZR010051048.1:7500-21084 GCA_019787425.1 Platygyra sinensis | reverse complement strand
AAAGGTGTCAATAAACGTTTCAGTTACAACAACAATCAATCAGTGAATATCGAGCATTACTTCATGAGATATGGTCGCGAAAAAAAAAAAAGGATCCTTTTTGACGTCATCTTTGTAATGACGACAATGGAAAGCTGCTGTTCTTACATTCATTTGCAAAGCTGTTGTTCATTGCTTAAAGCAAGCTTGTCCTAAGCTATAAAGAGAAACTCGTTACTTATTTGTAATTTCAAGTTCTTCAAAGTAATTGGATGGCAAGAGATTTTAAACCAACGCAAAACAGTTAACCTGTAAAACCAGGCGGCACTAACTCAATAAAGGTCAATAAAAATGTAAACAATCTTTATAAGAGACCTGTATGTTCATGATTTGTGGCCGGGTCAAGCTATTGTATTGTTTTTGCCAATATTTTTCTCTTAGAAGTGAAGTGTAACTCTTTATATCAAGGTTAAGCTTTCACCCTTCGAAGTTCAAGTTGTTTTAATTGATCATTACGTAATTAAACACGAACGTAACAGTTTATAAAGTGACTCTCATTAAAAATCACTAAATTATACAATAAAGATTCAAGGTTCATGAAGTGTGTGCCTCAGCAAACTCCCGGCTGTTCGATATGTCACTAGAAAATAGAGTCTATGGTAGACCTAAGCAAGATGGAGGCTGGCACAATTCCAAGTGAACAATCAACCATCTCACATTTTTCTTGGTGCCAAATGGCCAAGCAATCGGCATCACCTTAATTGTTGTTCTTCACGCTTGACTTGAATAAAAATAAATATTAGGTTTAAATTGAATGCACGTTTACGTTAGCTTTATACGTATGTGCAGCTCCGTTTAAGGGTATGGTTTTTGAGCGGTTTCGGTCAGAAATAGGACATAACAGGAGCCCATCACCTCATGATGTGCTCCCGGACGTAAAGATTTTGGCCGTTTTCGTCTGTTTTGTACTTTGACTGGGAATTGATCAATTTGTTTTGATCAAACCCTTTATTCCATCCAATTCATATACTCATTCCCTTCGGAAATATTTACCCAAATCATAAAAACCATTCGTGGCTAGTTAAGGTCTTGTAAAAGGGATGCTGAAAATCGATTTTTGAGTCCAGCCAAAATGGTCAGTTGCCTCACGTGTGGGGTGCACGTGAATACAGCTCATTTGCCTAATTACTTGATCGCGTGATGACTTTAAACAATCGAACAATAAGATAAACAAAATTAGCAACTTTGTTTTTCAAATCGTGGCCTGTTTGTTCAAGAAGAGTCAGCAGCGAGACGTGAGATAGCACAAATTTAAAAAAAAAATCAATACGCGAGTTCATTCGCTGGCCTTCATCGGTTTGAAAGGTTGCGAGTTTTAAAAAAACTGAATTATCAGCCTAACAAGAACACTCTTCTCGTAAAATGACCGAGTTAGATTGTTGCCATGCGATGCATTTGGCAAATATTCGAAACTTGCATCTGTTGCTCTTCTCGAAACGTCCGCTACTCGAGTGAGACCTAAACAATCGCGTCCTGAAATGAAACAATCCAAGCGATAACCGTACGTGCTCATTCCACAGACAAAAGTTATCAAGGTCAAGTTTCTTCACATAAAGGTTGCAAGGTTGTTTTAATTAAGTTTTATTCAACACATACATTTTTGAGTTTGGCCAAGATTGCTAGTTGCTAGTTAATTTCTTACTCATTGATTTACATAACCACAGAAGCAACAGCAACAACAAGACTGAAGAACTGCGAAAACCGTCCGGAAACTGAACTGCCAATTGATCCCAGACTGCGAGGCCCTGAGCGCGGCATCCAAACGTATGATTGAAGAGGTTGTGACGACAAAGTCATTTTCTTACAACGATTAATTCGGGCTAGAATACAAGTCAGTGTATTCTGTAGTATTTTTTATACACGATTTTAAGCTACCCAAGTTACAGTATACTTATATTTTTAAACGCTCTTGCGAGTTGTGAGGTCTGCATATTCCCAAAAACATTTTACAACGATATTTTTTTTGGTGGGGGGGAGGCAGAGTGAATTATGGGGAATTGAAAATATAGAATACCGTAGACTGCCCCCCGCCCCCCCCCCCCCCTTCTTTTCCTGTTTTGAATTCGTTTTATGTTTTAAAGCCCAATTACCAATAAATGAAAAACCTTAATCGATCAACAGGTGCATGTATCCAGTTATGGGTCAGTTATACAACCCTTTAGATATAAGCATCTTCGGATATTAGCCCATCTCAAAACGACAGGCCAATTTCGATACATTAAAATTCAAACTGAGCCCCGAGACTCGGGGAAATATAATAAGAGAAGAATAGTTAATTTCTTTTGTTGGATTTCTCTTGCCCTCCTGAGCCAAGTTATAATTTTAATTTATCTAACTAGGCCTGTTCCTGCCTCAAGATGCTTCGCTCTTTGACGTCTTTCTTAGTTCACATGAAAATAGGTCCGCAATGCGTACTTGGGTTTTTTATTCCTTTCGGTTGGAATGATGTTCTCAAATATCAGTATCTGGGAGTTGAACTGCTACAAGTGAGAAGGTAGACAAGTCATTACAATTTTTAAGTAGAAAATGTATGGCAGAATACTGTTTACTTATTTTACCTTTATCTCTAATAATAATTGAAGGCTTTTGTGCAAGAAGGGCGAATATCGGTAATACCACATTACAGACGTAACATTGAGAGCGCAAATTTTTGGAAATAAAACTGTAGGTTCCAAACGGACATTTCGTGAATTTTACATGACAGAACTCTTAGTTGTTACCAGGCCGAACGAGTGATCTTGTTCAGCCATGTTTTATGATGATTTTTGTTTTTAAGATTGCGAGTGTAAATTGCTTTTCATCCTATGGATTTCGACGAACATTTAACAATTATTCTTTGAAATCGAGGTAAATATTCTGCCACTATTCACCGAGATTGAGAAGAATAATTGTTTTAGTATATACACAGGAAGTGATCTCAACAACATTTCAGAAGGAAACCATTAAAAATCGATTTAATTCACCTCTCAATTCATGCGTGGAAAACGCGCAAGCTGTACAAAGCATGCGCGAATTCGCGAAAGTATTTACAGAATCTTTGAACATGGAAAATCTATAGTTAATCTTCGAAAAAAAACTCGTGACAGTCTAGAATAATGGTCCTTAAACACCGTTCAAATCAGTGTGAATCAAAAGTATGCTTTATTCAAAAGTATGCTTTATTTTTGTTTGGCTTACGCATTATTCACTCGGTAGGGGGTGAATAATGCTCATTAGCCAGAGATAGCGAACCAATCAGATTGCTTAAAACACCAAGATCACTGAGTGTGTATATACTAATTTCAGTTATTTTAAGAAGGAACCCTCAGATTGTTTAAACATATTTGTATGCCGTATACTTTGATGAACCCGGATTAAAGACTTGTTGTGACAGCCGATCCTGACCGGTACGATTGTTCGATTTTTGTTCCCATGCTGGCGGCTAATGACAGACAGCAGTAGTGGAAGACTCTTATTCAATGCGAGCATTTTTGAGAGTACAATAACTCTTTCAGTTTGAGGTGTAACCCACACCGACAGTTCAAGCCGATAAATACTGGCTTGTGAGATACTCGTGAGATAATACTTGCAACTCGCACCGGATTTCAAACCAGTGAATGTGGTCTTGCGATAGCTTCAGTTCAATTCGCACTAAACACAAGGCGAGTCTAGATATGTTGCATTGCGAGAGTAAACAACTCCTGTAATGCCGAGGAAACTTCACTCAGCAACACCTGAATGAAATAAGAAAGAACAAACATGGTAAAGCAGTGCAGTTAATTTTCGAAATCGTATAAAGAAAACCAATCATAAACAGCACGAAAGAGCAATTTTGAAATAGGAAATAACTTACCCTTACCTTGAACAAGTACTGTGGAGCATTAGGAATCAGCTAACCATCCACCCAATTAAAACTGAGGCAATGATACTAAGTAAAACCTCTTTTGTTGGGCCTATACCTCCCCTCTACTTTAACACTGGCCATATCGACCTGGTTAATTACACCACTTGCCTTGGAGTTAAAATTGACAATAAGCTGACATGGTCTGTGCACATTGACTCAGTGAAGAAATCTTTTACGCAGAAGGTTGGAGCGTTGAAGAGAATGAGAACCCTTCCGAAGAAGGTTCTCGAGGAAATATACTTTAAAACAATTATCCCCAGTGTAACGTATGGAATTTCAGTATGGGGAAATTGTTCTCCGTCTGCACTGAACTCTCTAAACCATATTCATGCAAGAGCAGCTCGTATTGTGAATAACCTCGATTCAACGATGGCCGATGACACATGTCTCTTGAAATCCGACTGGCTGCCCATCTCTTACTTCTATAAAAAATCTGTACTGTTTCTCTTGCACAAAGTATATTATGGAACAAAGACCCAATCGATATGTGAACTGTTTTCTAAAAGAGTTTCTTCCAGATCTTCTCGTGTTCCTAACAAATTTAATATCATTAGATTTAGTTCTGAGACTGGCAGGAAATCCTTACGATACAGAGGCCCTGTTATTTGGAATTTTGTAAATAGACTAGTTAAAGTACCTGAAAGTTTTTATTCTTTTAAACAAATTTTACGTAAATATGTTAAGATTATTGACAATTTTTCATTTGATAAAGGGGCAACAGTTGTCGCTAACAGAAAGGATCATTTCACTTATTTTTAGATTTATATTAGTCTTGTGAATACCGTATTATTTGTAAACATTAGGTCTAAGTTATTATTGTAAATTTTATAAATTAAATGTAATTCTTAAGGTTTAGTATAGTAGGTCCACATCAGCCCTTTGGCTGCCTTTATCACAACCTACTTATCAAATAAAGTATGTATGTATGTATGTATGTATGTATGTATGTGTGTGTGTGTGTGTGTGTGTGTGTGTGTGTGTGTGTGTGTATGTATGTATGTATGTATGTATGTATGTATGTATGTATGTATGTACTATTAATCTGCGACGGAAAGCTCTTCAAAAGTTTTCTTAACACAAGGAAAACGGCTGCAATTTAATACGCAACGACCACACGTACGAAGAAATGGCCGACGGAACAACTTGAAAACACTAGTACCCAGTCTACCTGCTTACTCTCGGATATATGTCAAGTGTCATCGCGTCCTTACAGTGATCCACTGACAGACTGACTGACAATCAAGATTTGCCTCTGACTTAGGGGTCTGTATGCAGAGCATAAGACCCCAAAAAGACTGAGCATGAAAGGATGTGTTGGTCTGTAAAAAACAAGTGTTTTTATGTGTTTACTCGGCCTGCTACTTGACTGATGTATGCGATGGTGAATATTTAAAGAACAGAATTTTATAAATCATGCGTGCACTCTAAATTGCCATCCATAGAACGAGGTGTAAACAACTAATGAAGTTAAGAGAGAATGGTACATTTTATGCGTTACACCCCCAAAGTTGGAATGGCTAATTAAGCGATCTCACCATCTTTCCGCGCCGGCATAAGAAAAGACATCAATTGAGATTTGTCAAGTTTTTCCTGTTTTTGCTTTAGATGCAATGAAAGGAACTTAAGCTGAAGAAAAAAGAATAAAAGAATAATTATAAGTTCGGTATGATATAGATTCGTGACTCCGACTAACATGAAGGAAGGCCATTTACCTGAAAATATGTCAAATGGCTGTAAATTGCTGGATACATTTGACATTAATTTCAGGCACATAGACACGCTGACTACGTCACTTATTTGGCGTTCTTTCTTTCGTTTATTTCTCTGTTTCCCTATAATCAATGCATACTACAACCACTTGTCAAATCACTGTGTACTATATTCACCTTTCTTAATGGTTCTGTGATCAAAGCACCCAGCTGTGTTGGTTTTGGAGTGACGTCTTAACTCGAAGGTGTATTAAAACGTTTAATTTAGCGCGGCGTATAGTTTTTGACCGCAATCTGTCTAACACCCTAAGAAGCTTTAAACATGCAAATTCATACCAAACAGTTTCATCAGCTCGTAGTGTAAGAAAACAATTACTCCCCATGGTGACGTCTACGATTAATCGTCAAAAATATACTTCCTATATCTGTAGCTTCGGATATGTGACGACAGCAGCATGAAAGTGTCCACCTTGTAAGAAAGATGCTAAAATAGATACCCAGAAATTGCAGAATACCAGAGAAAATCTTAAGGTATGTCAGCTCCCAACAAAACATCACAATGAACAATTTAACGCCGTTAAATTTCAGAGCGTTTCTGTGAAAAAAGCAATTTTCGCTGATGAAGCACTCGCGTGGACGTCGGTGAAAAGAGAGTTAATAATTTATACCCACATTTGCTCACTCATAGAACTTTCACCCGGTGAAGCTGAAAGGATGATAAGTGCATAAAAATTGACATGGGTTGAACTTCGATGAGGTGCCTTTAATGATAGTAAGTGTTTGATATTTTCTTTATCAATCTTTTTTCCTTCGCTCTTCGATTTACAAATTTTTCGCACTTGAACCGGAATTATACGTTGTTATAAAAATCAATTTAGCTCCTAAAGCTTGCTTAATTCTTCCAAACTCTCTTTAATTTTGAAGCAGTTAAGATAAAAACTCAAAAAGTTTTACAAACGAGTACCTGTTAGTATAAAAAAAGAAATTCCAATAAGTATGAACGAACAACAAGCACAAAAACACCGAACAGTCTAAAGCGAAGAGTGCCGAAACTGGCGCAAGGAAATTTTAATATTAAAATTGCCATCGGAACCTTAAAATCTTTAATATCAATACAAGGGCCTAAATTATGACATTTTAAATTAAACGTCAGCTATATATAAGCGCTATCACACTATAAAATTCGAACTTGAAAAGTAATCCTTCGCGCTATTCTTGAGAACTCAGTGATGGTTTTCTAAGATCTATTCAAGGTACTGAGAACTCAGCAAAGATTTATTTTTCTAGGAATGAATATTATTTCACCGAGATGCATTGCCGTGAGGAGTGAAAGTTGGCACTTATGAGTTTGATCTACATTTTGAGTTGTTTTTCTTTTGCGTTTACGAGACATATCACCGAAACGCGAGGTATGTTAATATGTTTTATCCATTCTAACATATGCATTGTTTATAAGCTAACATAAAAGGCCTAACTTCTTCTTTGGCAGCTGATAAGCTAAAAGCTTGGCCTGCTGGAACATCTGCACAGGAAAACCTTTACAGCTGCGAACGGTGTACTTATTATTTTTCACCATCCTTAATCAACCAAAAAATAGGGGCATTTGAAAATTCGCCATCACAACAAATACAGAGGGAGGTAGCTTCGTTTTTCATTAAAGATATCCAAAAATATTGCCACATTCTCGTTAATGTACCCTTGAACTGGAGCGCTGTAAATATTTAAAGAAAATAAATTACCACGGTTGGACCTTGTTGGATATTAATGTGTTTTGCTGTGAAAACAAAATGCAAGACAAAGGCGAAGCGGTCAAGGCTAATATTTTTTGCAAAACGTCCAAAACAAGTTTAAAAACGTACGTCATTACAAAAATACCATCAATATTAAAATGCAACAATTATTAAATTTTGTTATTATCCACCAGAAAACATTTCAAACCCGTGAAACACAATAAAACAAGGCTTCCCTCGACAATACTCCGGCGGTTAAAAAGATAACATGTCTCACCTGCTTTATAAATAGCGTAAAATTATAGAAATTTAAAACGACGATATGTTGGTTTTTACCAATGTTACAAAAAGGTTTTGATGTTCCAAACATCGGACCGAACTAATAAGTCACAGCACAGGGAAAAATGGCTTTGTCTAGATATTAGCATTGCAGTGTTTTTCATCACCGCGTCATTGCGGAAATAATCTTGAGGAACCTGCACCAGGTAGTATACCATGCAGCCGCCATGTTGGCGTCTCTTTCTTTGGGGAACCGATATGGCAAACAAAAACTTTAACAAGAAAGAAAGTAGATTTTATCATCAATATCATTCTTCTGAATAATCAGGTGATTTTTTTTAAGATCTAAAAATATACGAGTAGCATATATAATTGCTTAAGGCGGGGGTACACATGAATTTAAGTGAAATTTTGGTAAGTTTTAAGAGAGGTTGAAAGGGAAAAAAAGGGGTTATGGAACACCACTTTTATGTCTAAAATCAAGGCATTATTGTTGCTATAATAAATAAAGCTAATACCACTGAAGGACTATTTACAAATCTTTTCTGCCGCAGGATGCCATACAAACGAAACACGTCTAAATGGATCAATAATAAGCCCCACACTTCCCCCGAAGCAAAGCGTCTTCTCAGGGTACACCTGCAAGTGGAATATTCAGCTGACAGAAGCTGACAAACCTCGCCACGTTGAGCTGCGTTTCATTTCGTTTGACTTCACGGGTGTAATGCCAGATTGCTCACAAGGAACTTTCGTGGAGTTAGTTATCGGTTGTAACAGATCCAAATCTATAGGAAAATTCTGCGGCCAGCTTTCACTTCCGGTGATATATTCCTCAGACCACTGTCTCCAAATTGTGCTTCACGCCAGAGGTGGAGTGGGTTTAAAATCGGGTTCAACGTTCCAAGCTGTATTCCAGCAACGTTTACTATCAAGACGTAAGTAGCGGGAGCTTTGTAGATGATATGTACAAATAGCATCCAATACCTATTGTGTTAAAGGGAAATCTTTATATATAGTTAAAGGGGCTACGTCACGATATTTTGAGTTTTTTTGACCATCGACAAAATTACCTTGAAATTGAAAGAAATCTGAAAATAATGCTTCACGAAGATGGAAAAACACCAAAGACATAATAATAAACCATAAAGAAACAAGGATGGTTAAGGATGGTGAAGATTGACACGGATTACAAACACCGAAATTGAAAAATTTAGGCTAAATTTTCCAAACCGTTTGACCGTGACGTAGCCCCTTTAAATGACATTTAACATAGTTAACGACCTGGACCTAATCTGCTGTTATAGGTGTTTTAGTTGCGTATGCCCGTCCTGTAGCGTGCGGGGCGTTATAGCGTTGTGGTTAGCGTGATGGCGTATTTCCTAGCGTTTGGAGGGTGGTTCTGTGCCTGAGGGCGCCTTCCTGCCCAGCGGTATTCTGTATAAGTGTTTGCGTGCGCCAGTACATGTGATTACGTTGTGCAAACGTTGTGCACGGCTTTGTGTCTTTGAAGCGTAGCGTATTTTGAGGCGTAGCGTTGTTTTGGGTAGTTTTCCATGCGTTTTCCTCGTCCCCTTCCACCCTCCCTGTCTTAGGGATCCCTTCCCTGGGATTCTATTTTTATTTTCTTTATTGGTATTAGTGGTCATTATTTTTATTGCTACTATTATTATCAGTATTGTTATTGTCTTTCGTCGCTGGTTTGTTTCATTTTTTCCACAGGACCTTTGGGTTTCTGTGTGACGGGTGCTATAGGGGCTTGCGCCGGGGGCTCGTGGCTGGGTTGCGGGTTGTACTGGTCACTCAGGGCTCTTCCGCCTTGGGGTGTGATTGCGGTTGCAGGCCCTGGGTCCTTGGGCACCCAACCTCCATTTGCGACTTGGGCGTTAACTACAAAATTTGCGTCATTAACGAAGAGATGAGCTTCTAATGTGTCAACTCTAACTATTGAAAGAGCATGTCACGATTAACTGTGCCAGGGAAAGTGAGCCCGATACTGACGCGACGTATTACATACGCAGTTTGGTGCGTGTGGGTTTTAAAACTCCAAATTTTGCAAAGAGTGCATGGGCTCATGATCATTGACCAGATATTTCGCAGTTTTTTAACGTCAGAAACTCCTACTGAAATAATATTACTAACTATACGCCCGAAGAACTGATAGTGCCTTGATGACAGACAGTTTTCGTATAACTTTCCATTACTCTCGCTAGTCTTTGTCCGACGAAGACTTGCTACATATTATCTGGTCCATATAATTAACGCCTTTTTACTTTGGTCTTTCAGCCGTCTCGAAGAATTACCGTAAGTACCTCAACAACTTAAAAAATTTTATAATCGCGTTTTAGCAATTCGAAGATCTTGGGAAAGAGACTTATACCTTTTGAAGAGAGTAATGAATTTCTGCGAAAAATTACGGCTTTTCTTGTTGTACTTTTTAGTCTAACCAGATATGAAATAACTTTCTTTATAATATTGCAAGGTAGTCTTGGAGTAAATCCGAGCGTTCTGATTGGTTCTTTCTTGGTCGGGATTTCGCCATACGGACCGTTCCCGTAGAAACGGTCATAGGCTGTGTACCTTTTGTTTTCGAAAGCCGGCAAATTCAAAACAAGCATGACCCGAGTGCCATGCTGCATGATAAACTACTCACTAACCTAAATAGCTCGAGCCCTACTGGGGAATATTGGCCTTTGGTCGTTTTTGTACGGACCGTGCGCAACGAGGTTCGTTCTGTCACGACCTTGGGCCAATATTCCCCAGTACGGCCCCCGCGCTGGGTCAGTAAGAGGCTAGTACAATTATGTTAGTACGAGGAGAATCAGAACTGATCAAGAAAATACATGATTCCGTTGAATAAGTACACTGGCTCAGCTTTCGAAACCATTTTGTTGGTTTCAATTTTGGCTCTCACTTCTTCTCGAAGGACATCTGCTCGCGATTTCTGTAACGTTTGTCTAGATTTCAAGATTACCTTTAATTTAATCATAATAAACTAATAATAAATGATAATAATCTCCTTATACTTTTGGCTACAATCAACATGCTTATTGTAAATTCAGACGGATGCAACCAAGGTCCAGCCATTCAAAAGATTAAACTGAAGTTAGGGTTCAGCTAACAAAATAACTAATAGCTAGTGGGCTAATTAATAGTAAACAATCATGATATCTTCCAGATGGTTGTGGTAAAGAACTTCACTCCAATGTACGAAATGGGAACATCTTCTCACCACACTGGCCCCTACCCTACCCCCGGTACGTGGACTGTGTGTGGCACGTGACCTCCAGGAATGATTTACATTTTAAGCTGGTATTCTTTGATTTTGACGTCAGGCTTACTGACGCATGCTCAGAAGCTGACTTCGTGGAGGTGAAGACTGGAGGTTCGCTATTAAAAGTCTACAATTGTCTGTTTTTAAGAAGTTTGTCAGCAATTGCATGGTTTGCTATGAAAAGCGACAGGCCTGAAATACAGCATTATAGGGTTTATGATTCAGACTTCCAGCCATTCTCGTCCCCAGAGAAAAACGTAAACGACAGTGTCCTCTTTCTCTTTAAACTTACCCTTCTGTCCACAGTTTTGATTGATTGATTGATTGATTGATTGATTGATTGATTGATTGATTGATTGATTGATTGATTCATTGATTCATTCATTCATTCATTCATTCATTCATTGATTTATTGATTCATTGATTATTTTCACGCGGTTGTTTCTTTATCACCGCATATTTCTCAAGGAGTTGGCTTCAGCAAAGGAAGATCTGTAACAAAATCAAAAGAATGCGGAACGAAAGAGCCCTTTGTTCTAACAATCGAAGGAGATTCGATATTTATCCAGTTTAAAAGCAGCCTGGTCACTGGACAACGTGGATTCATGGCTGGATTTGTAACCTACAATGCTGGTATGTGACTTCTGAGCTTGATTCAGATATTGAGCTACAATCGAATTTGACGCCAGGTGCAAAAACCTTTTCGGAATGTGGGAAGAATTCTTTTTGGGGGCGAATAAAACCAGGGCACCTTTTAATCTAGACGTCGTACTTAATTTATTTGGCTATTACAATTAAGGGAGTGCAAGAGAACTTGGTTTCAAGACATTCCTTCCTAAAAAGCTAAGCCCACGACCATACCAATGCATTTTTGTATGAAAACGCATACTTTGTGAGGCGTTTTCTCTTTTTGTCCACATTTGAATGCCCGAAAACGTTGATGACAACAGATGCTTTCGAAAACAGTTTTCAAAAAGGAGTCATCTGAAAACGCATCATTTTATAAACGCTCCGCTAGTGGATAGGTGAAAACGGAGGCTTCTGCAAACGGTGACGAAAAAAGCGTCATATATTGTCGCTTCCGAAGTCGTTTTCGGTCGTATTACGATGGACAATAGGCAAAAACACATCAAAAACTGCGAAAAGAATGCGTTTTCTAATGAAAACGTAGAGTGTACAGATAAAAACGAAACGAAAACGATAGTACGGGGGAAAATATTTGGCTTCGTTTTCTTTGAGATGAAAACAGAGACTTCTAAAACACATTATTGTGGCCAGGGCCTTAGCTTCAGATTAACCACAGTCAGTTTCAGAATGTCATTTGCATCTCAATATATATATGTAATTCAGAAGTTTAGATGACTAATTAAATGTATCCCATATGTCTGATAATTTTCGTTTTAATGATTTCCCTCAACAGAGAAAGCCGAATTTAGACCTCAAGTTTTGATCATGCTCAGCGTAATATTTTTTACCCTCTTTGCGTTTGTGGGAAAAGCATTGCTTAAAAAGTTGATAGAGAGGAAACGATTAAACAAAAAGTCTATTTTGGACCTGTCAGGAGGAGACCGCGAGGTCAACAAGAGTGTTTCACCTGTACGGTATTTACGAACTCCGAGGGATTCAGTGAACGAGCCCGAAGTTCTGTCACCCATGCAATCACAAGGCAACGGTTCTGAAAAACATGTAACGTTCAAAACAGCCGCAGCCAGAGACAAGCAAGGTTCAGTGAGAACTATCATTATCGGAAACCAAGAACCAGAAATTATCTGATCATCATTTTACTTGATCCTCAACCATTTGTAAGCCTTTTTGATGGAATGTTCGTTCGGCATTACACTTTGGACGTAAAGCTGAAAGGGGTGTCTCCCCCCGGGGAGGGGGTGTTCATTTTAACACACGCAGCTAAAGACGGGAATTGCACCCTATTTAAAGAGCTAACCATTTCCAAGTCAGCGCTTCTAACCGGAGTTCTGTTTATTGTTGTGTAATTCCTATCTTTAGCCGCAAATAATTTTTAGCGTGCCGCTACTTTGTATTTGATGACGTCACATGCTTGATACTTCTGCTTGTTAGACCAGCATTCAAATTCAAAATGACTGATGTTTTTTATAAGTTTTTCTATTTTGAAACTGTAATTAATTAAAGTGTATGGTACCTGTAACAGTTTTTACCTGACTATATATCATCCAGTAGGGAATCAACAGGAAAGAGAACACAACAACTTTTCTCATTGCCCTGAGTTCATTCACTTCCGACTCCAAAAATGTTCCACCATAATTCACCATGGCAACGTCAAGCCAGTCACTTTCAGGTGAAGAAAATAAACTTCCTGAACTACTTCTTGGAATTAATTCCCTAGAAGAAAGAAAAAAAGCATCTACTGTTAAAAGCTTGACAACAAACTACCGCCGTTTGGAAAAGTGAGGCCTGATCAAAGTCCCTAACCAACTTCATAAGACAATACATAAGGACAGCTGGGATGTACCTTCCTATAAAAATTATTTTGGTGCTGATCATAAATTTTGAAAAGAACCTCCAAAAGGTACAAATGACAACTCTATCCTATTCTCTGAGCAATTATGAATTCTTTATTATTAATAAAATATTAAATGCCAAAAGAAACATGTCACAATTTCATATAATTAACTGCTATAAGAAAACTAATTACAA
>JAHPZR010051047.1:0-16371 GCA_019787425.1 Platygyra sinensis | reverse complement strand
GCCGCCGAAACACACGTATTTGGAGTGAAATTTATTGGCCTTTATGGAACTGTTATTTTTATTGCGATTCGGGACTTTTTCTGTTGAGGGGGAAGAAATTTGTGGAGTGACGTCTGGCCAGCAATGTATGGAGTGGTCTGCCTTTCCATTCTTTTAGAAGGAGGAGTAACGATTTCAAATAACTTCACTCAACGGCGTCAGAATGGCTCTAAAATCGGCACAAGAGACAAGTTTGCGACACATTTGAGGTACGAAAACTTTATTTCAAATGAGATAGTTATTTACACAATTTTGTTTTTTCGACCGGTGATCTTCCCATGCAATTCTCTATATACACAAGCTGTTGCATACACCATGTATTTAGACCTTGGGGAGCCTGTGGGCAGGCTGACAGCTTTTTCACTGAATATTTTCGCCACCATGTTTGATATAGATTACTGTTGTTTTGTCGAAAGCGAAATCTTGACTAGGTTTCGATGGTCTTAAGATTCTTATGTTCGGATAGTTGTGCTATGTGGGTAGGCCTTTCTCGATTATGCTAGTAAAACTGGCATTTAATGCTACTAGAAATTCTCGCATGAAGCCAAAAAAAAATGCTTAAATAATGCCTGATTTCTTTAAAAAATGCCACTTGAATTCCAAAAAATGCTTTGTTTTATTTCGAACAAAACGTGCAAACGCTTACATTATATGCTCATATCAACAACAGGTGATACTTAATAATTGATTGCTTGCAAAACTTGGGGTCAGAATTAAAACTTTTCCAGCCAACAGCCACTTAACAGTCATATTTGAAGAAATACCTTGCGCTGGGTACACACAACCTAGGCTAGCACAATTCTGTTCAACTTCTAACTCATGCGAAAGAGTTACCCGCTGACCACCCATCCTTTTTTTCCGTTGGTGTTAGTACGTCATGTAACGGAAACAAGTAACACAAGTAACACAACGCACAAACAGTCGAAACAGACAGAAAACAATCAAAATTGTAAAACTTAAGGATTATTTATCCCTCTGAGTGCTGAAATCTGGATCACAGTCATGAAAAATGACAGAAAATGCTAGTAATTCTTTTTTTTTCATAAAAAAACGAAAGAAATGCGCGTTTTCCCAAAAAATGCCGAAAAAAATGCTAGCATAATCGAGAAAGGCCTATATGTGGGTTGGTGGAAGTCCTTGGTCACTGAGAGTTTGCAGCATTGCTTTTCCTAGCACTCTTCACGGGTTTTCTTAATTTTAGATTTTCCTGTTCAGCCTTCTTAGCCGTTTCTTTCATCGGCCTGCCAAATTTGGTTACAACGACCTTGCTGCCTTTGAAGTACGATCCGTTCGACGTGCTTCTAAGGCCTTCACATGGTTGACTGTCAAACAAATATATATTACTCCATGGAAAATGCTCGCGTACGATTTTTATTTACAAGTTGAGCAGTATTAGAAAACGAACGAGTGCGCGTAGTGAACGAGTGAGTTTTCTCATACTCCTCAACGAGAGAATAAAATCGTACAAAGCATTTTCTATGGTGTTTCTTTCGTACACATTGAAATTTTTGAAAAGAAAAAAAGTTGCTTGTCAATTTTATCACTTTGGGCGCGCACATTTAGAAAACCCATGATCAATTGCTATCATAAACTAGAATACAAAGTTCACTTTGTCTTTTGAAATAAACCTTTTATGAAGGTAACAAATCCAAATATGTATAGACGTAAATGACAACTTTTAGCGAACAAAAAAACTCAGAAACTTGAAGAGTAAATCAGAATGTCATTGAATGTCACTAAATCATGAAAACACGCACGGCATTGATGAGACCTACTGGATAGGATTTTCTTTAAAGATACCCTTCAAAACTCGGTACCATACTTCGAGGCGATGAAGGTAAAGTTGGTAATCGTTTGCCCTTCTTTGTACTCTAACAATTGTACACTATCCGCGGTTTATTCAGACTTAAATGTCACCCCAGCCTATATTGTAGCTTGGCTTAATCCCTCAAAGATCGAAATGGATTCTATTGTTTAGACAACTGAAGATAGTTGAGAAGCGCTTCTGGTCTTGATTTTCCAAGAAGGTCTTTGTTGTAAAGAATTTTTATTTTCTCTTCTGAAACAGATACAGACCCTTTTGCTTGTTGCTTCTTCCTTGTTTCTTGAGCTCTTTTTGCTTGGACTAATGCGTCTTGCTAGTTTTTGCCAACGAGCCAGCCGAGCGAAGACGCTCGGCTGGCGAGGCGGCAAAGAATAGTGCCGCGCGAAGAATGCTGTATGCAAAAAAAATCTCGATCGGCGACCGAAAGTGTAAGTGCAAGTGTAAGTGTAAGGTGTAAGACCCCCGGTTTTACCCAATTGCAAGGGCGGAACTATTCGAGCCATTGTAGTTTTAGCCAATCAGCAGGTGCGTTACATCTAGACTTGTTCGGGTAGTTTGTGTCTGATTTGTTTTTGATGTGGAAGGGTCATTGTGAAGCGCGAGAGTTTTCTTTGCTGTTGTCTTCATTCAACTGTGAACAATTTCGAAGTGTCAGAATATACCGAACTAGCGAATCGAATATTGAGGAAAACTGTATGTTAGACAAGAGCAAATCCAGTGTGCAAGATACAAAATCGACACGAAACCGCGTGTTCACCACAGAATTGAACAAGTGTGTTTATGAATCGAAACAGTGTATGTATGCCTTCTCTGTTTATCCATATCGAACTGAAAGTTCTGTCTCGCAGCGTTTTAACCACTAGAGCAATTCCGGTGTTCAAATCTAGCATATTGAAGTGAAGGTTCAGTCGGGCAGCATTTCGGAACAGAACTGAGTGTTTAT
The DNA here is from genome assembly GCA_019787425.1 of Platygyra sinensis. Lineage (NCBI taxonomy): Eukaryota > Metazoa > Cnidaria > Anthozoa > Scleractinia > Merulinidae > Platygyra > Platygyra sinensis. Next base: position 13,564 of record JAHPZR010051047.1, on the reverse strand, counting down.
AATTCGAACCACTGGAGCAAATCCAGTGTTCAAAACAAAACACAAATCGAACCCGTTTGGCACAGACATCAAACTAGCGTGTTCACTTTCTCTTTGACTTTGCCCATCGTATTGAACTGAAGTGAAGTGAAGTGAATACTTTATTTACCCTCGGATTGTAGAGTAGCTTTATCGCAGCTAATATCTCCGAGCATCTCACAGTATAACAACTAAGGCCAGACCACAACACCGGGAGCTTCATGCCCTTCCCTCGGATTGTAGAGTAGCTTTATCGCAGCTAATATCTCCGAGCATCTCACAGTATAACAACTAAGGGCAGACCACAACACCGGGAACTTCATGCCCTACTCTTCATATAATATATAATATTCGTGATAAAGACGAAACACACTGTGCTTGTAAAACAGCTCTAGTCTGAATAGCCCGGTCCGGCGTCACAACAAAGAATGCAAATAGGAAGTATATTCGCACGGAATATATTAATCTTTGTCCTTCGAGAGCCATTACTTGAACCTAAGTCATATCTTACAATAGAAACGAGCAACAACAAAGTATAACCACATGGTAATTTACAGAGGTGTCAAACTCTGTGAAGCGACGTGCAGTTAACAGCCGAAACCATGCAGATCTTTGACCTCTAAATATGTTATAACGCGGTCAAAAGGCTCCACTCCGTTATAATTTCCATTTTTCCTAATAAAAATGGCATAAAGTACCCCTCAGAAACAAGCTTGAAGAAAGGAAAGGTCGAGAGATCGAAAATTAAAATAGAGCGGCAAATGCAAAGTTGCAGACCGTTGTCTAGAACCATTGGAGTACTGTAGGCCCCTCACGTATATTGATTTATTATAAAGGACACAATAAAAACTGCATATTTCTTTTTCTAGCCTCCTTTCGATCGAAAATAAATCCATTTTATCAGCAACGACGGCGAAAAGCAGAGCTCAACGAGTCGGCGATCCTTAGCACCTTGTGCTCCGCAAAGTTCAGCTTGCCTACGGCGCAGTGACACTTCAGTAAATCTTTTCACCGTCTCGCTCCTTTCGAAGTTACTTTGGCTTTCAGTGACCAAGCCCCTGAATATTCTAAAACTATTATCACCGCTCGCAAGACCTCCATAATAGACGCAGTTTTGGTTCATTCCGCGGTAAAGATGACTCCAAGATCTTCCATACACAGCCTTGGCGACGGCGTGCAATTAATTGATTATTCTTATGCCTTCTTGAGGAGACTTTTACAATATGTGTAACGTTCCTAACTGAACCAGACCACACAACCTACAGCAACTTGGATTTCCACTATCAGATGATGGATACGTTTTCCTCGGCGTTGGCAAAATATTTCCACCGTTCCCGGTTTATTTTGGTGACAACATATTCCGCACTCCCGTAGGCTAGGTATAGACAAAATTCCTACTAGCGCGCCCCTCCCTTCAACAATTTAATTGTAATCTCCCAGATTCTAGGAGACACGTGACCAGACCCAACCAGGGTCTCTCCTCGCTCGCCCTAGGCGGTAAGATGAGAGACCCGGGGAACGAGGTTGAAAGAAGGTTTTCATGCTCTAAAGTAAAGGCTGTGCTCTGGTACGAAGGAATTGATACGTAATTGAAGAGTGTAAGGTGTTTGGTCAGACTTGTAGTGAGGTTATGATTCGTTTTCTGAGGTAGTTGCCGTGGTTAGAAGTGACCTTTTTAAAGTGTTATATACGTCGTTGGTATTCAGATTTCTCAGTTATTTTGATATTTAAAACTTTATTTTTATGTTTATCGTTTTCTTTTCAAACGTATTCGATTTATTGTAAAGTTGATGTAGGTGTCAGTTCAGCTGAAGATTGCTGGGAAAATGTGATGCTGCCGGAGTTGTTTTTCGAGCTTTTATTTGATAGAGTAGATTTCAGATTGTAAAGTGTAGCGTTGTTCCTTTAGATGGTCTTTGAAATGTTTCGATGGTCTTTGAAATGTTGTGGCGTTTAAATAGTGATTTCTTCTGTTTAAGTGTAAAAGTTTTAGACTTTTTCCATGTCCAGCGTGGGGTGGTGGTTAAAAAACGAGATGTGACCTTTGGAATTTTCTTGGTGTTGCATGTGATGTTAATTTTTTTGTTGCTTCTTTTTTAGTTTGTATTTGGTTTTCTACTTCCTGTTTTCCTGTGCTTGAATTGTTTTTCTTCGTTTTATAGTCTCCAAGGTAGGTGAATCAGGAGCTGCAGGTGATACAGGATGATTCTGAAGGTGCAGAGGTAGTGCTCAATTTGTCTTCTTTTCTTTTCCTTTTTTTTTTTTGATTTTTCGGGTACTAAAATTAAACTTGGTCATGTGCATAAAACTTATTATGTATTTAAGTAATGTTTGAACATCAAAAAAATATAAAGAAAAAGAACTCAACTTAGCGTTTATTAGAACCGATAAGAAAACAACAAAATTATACTTTTTTTTTCTTTGCCGCGCAACTAAAGGGGAGAAAAACAGAACACGAAAAAATAAGTTTATCATTGACTTCGAAGGGCAATACGAAGCGAAAAAAAAAAACTTCCATTATTTCACTATTGATTCTAAACTACTCAGGAGTGACCACGAGTGACCAGAATAAGATTAAATCAAAATATGTCACTGCTGTTTCTATGACTTCCTGAGGAAGTCATTTTCAAATCATTTCATCAAATAATGACCTACTCGCGAAAAGTGGAGTTATTATTATCTGTAAAAACACGTAGCGGACAATTTCAAATATCTTCCGAAAAACAACTTTTATTAACGTTGGGAAATGTCCGTATCCTCTGTTGCGAATGCGAAAAACACCAGGCTGTTCTTCGCAAACTTCACGGTTCATTTCCGCTTAGTTACAGTATTCACTGATCACGTCCCGATTCTATTGATAGAAGTAGAAAGTACTTCCTTGTGGGTTTTCTTTTATCGCAGACGTGCGACACACCTTAAATCCTAGACAACGATGATATATGGATTAATTAATTGATTCTATCGCCGACGTTGAAATCACGAAAAAAAGATCACATAACGCAATTTACTTATCTTACTAAACGTCACACAATGCAACTATCTCGACACCTCCATGTACTTCCGCATTAAATATTGCTTTACGGGTCCGAAGAGTTTCGGGGGCTTTTGATCAAATGGGCCTCTGGGGCCCGTTTCTCGAAAGTCCAGTATTTTTTACGGACGGGTAAACTTAAGCCACTTTTAGTTCATCTGCGTTTTAAAACGGAGACGGGTACACGTCTAAAATTTCTGGTATTAAGAGATCCTTAGTTCAAATAAAGAATTCGTGAATGATAACTATGCAATAATATGCTTCAAGATTTTGCTATGGCTTTACGGCTGCGAAAACTTTTCCCGACTTTTGAGAAACGGGCCCTTGGTCTCAACGAGATCGTTAAACTGTAAAACAGAAGCTGCCGAGAGTGAAGAAAACGGCCACTATTGGTTTAAAAAAACCGTGTGACCTTCACACAGATGACAATGCTGGAACTTGTCTTAAAAAGCACAGCTATCCATTTTACGAGATGCTTATGATTGAAGACGAATCAGTCTGTGTTACTAAAGAGGTCCACGTGAACCAAAAATAGCAACAGTGAAGTGATTGCTGTTATAAATCGCAGATCAAGAAGTGGATGGAAAAAGTTCACGCTAATATTAGCCGCGTATTTGCCGTAATAAGTTGGACGTCACTCACCAAAAGACCCTTGGTAAATATGGTTATGGATTTAAAAGTTGTACCACATTCATCATGCACGTCAATGAGATCAATAGCATGAATGGTCAGTTAAAAGATCTGAAAACGTTTAAGCCGGTTTACCTACATGATATCCAGTATTATTAAAAACTGGATCATTGGATAATGCAATTCGAGAGTTTTCATTGGCTTAGCCATCATGGTATATGAGCCATTATACCATGATGCACAAAAATGGTCAGCGTATGCGTGATTTTTTGGGCCTCTCTGTTTTTATTGTAGTCTAGTTTTCTATATTTTGGGGGCGTTTTTAATAAAACAATTTTTCCACTCGCGCTTGTTGGATATGATTATGATTATAGCCAACTCGGCGCTACGCGCCTCGTTGGCTATCTATCATCTCATATCCAACGCGCGCTCATGGAATAATTGTTAATTAGTACATGTATATACTAAAACAGTAGATAGCGTTAAACGCGCGTTGTGATTGGCTTGTCAAACTCCGAAGATCCTGTGCTATTTACCGCCGAGGAACTAAGGAAAAAATGGCGTCCCCGTTTGCATCCGTGACAAGTGAAGAAATCATCCAAATTAATTTTTTGTGGTGTATATCATCTCACTGGTTTAGTATATACTAAAACATAAAATACCAGAACAACTATTCACCTCAATGTCAGTGGCTAGCGTTGGATATTTATCTCACCGCTTCGCGGCTCGGTAAATATCCACCGCTAGTCACCTCCACTTTGGTGAATAGTTGCTAATTATTATTTCGACTGTCCTGAGGTAGAGGCAGAATCGGATGTTCATGGAAATTATAAGGTGAAAATGCTACGGATTCTAGACCCCGCGATCACTCATTGAAGAAAGAGATCCAAACGTGCACCAAAGCTTACTGCTCAAAACTTCACTGACAAATCCAATCTTGTTTTAATCAAGCTCTGATACAAACGTAGCTTGCGACATAAAGCAAGTTAAGAATTTCAGGTCAAAAGTAAAATATTTAGTATTCAATAAAATCAAGAGATATAAATTGGAGCATTTGAGTCTCTACGTTGTGACTAGAATGGATAAACTCAGCTAGAAAGTAAATACATGTAATGGATTTAGTTTGATTTGTTCCGAGTCGATCGTTGTGAATTTTTTCGACGAAATGCATTTATTACTGCTGAACGTGCCCATTCCAAGGAAGTTACGCTAGTAATCCGAGGGCAGTAAGCGAGGCTAGTACTCAATGCGCGCGAGGCGCATATTGCGATTTAGACGATAAACTTTTCATGAGCCGTAATTCGAATCTGTTTGCATGGAGAGAGGGTTACCTCAGCAAGTGGGTTAACCTCAGCTAGAGAGGAAAACAAACGATAGCCCGGATTTTCAATCCAAATATTACAGGTAGGTTAACTCTGCAACCCCAGACAACCTAAAGAGCGATTTGACTTGAAGAATCTGGAAACAATCAGAAAGTTGAAATTGGTAGGCGGTTTAATCCTTCCTTTCGAATGTAACAATTGTTAGGGTCGTTGGAAAGCTTGTGCTTGTGCTTACTCGATCTGGTGGAAAACACGGAGTGTCAGCGGAAAACATGGGGTCAAAGTGGAAAACACGCGGGAACCATTATTTCGCCCAACAATGAAGTTTCCTCATCAACATGAGAGGTCAAAATTTTGTTATTTCAAATTGCAAAAGAAACCATTTGGCATGAAACGCGTTTTTAGATCATGAAAGCGAATTAAACATTTTGTGAGAAAGAAAACCATTCAAATGCCAACGTGCCGTGCAATGGTTTTCTTTTGCATGGGGCGTCTATTTCATTTTTCGCAGTCACTTGCGTAGATCTTTTTTAACTTAAAAAAAAAAGTGTGAAATACTACATACTCTTTTGCTTAGTATCTTTAACCGTAAAAAGCGACAGTTGCCGTATTTGCTCGATTATAAGCCGGTTACTTGAAGCGTGTAATGAAAACAAAAATTACCATAGAATATATGGAATAAACAAAGAACATATGCCTGGCCCAGCCGGACCGAATTTGAAACAAAAGCTAACGCGAGTTTAAAAGGTTATTGATCGAGAAAATGGAGTAACAACATTGAAACATCATTTCCAAATTTGTTTCTGGTGTTCTTTTAAATAAAGAGACCTCCGCACAGTACTAGGCTTTTGTACATTATGCTAGCATTTTTTCGAGCATTTTAGTGGGGTAAAAGCATTGAGCATTATTCGACCATTTTAGTGGCATTTTCACGAAAAATTAATATTTTTTCTACAGAATATAAAAAAAATAGATATTATCTTTTACGAGAAAATGAAGACAAAACTTAACCTCTTCACTTAAATATCATTGAAAGAGGAAAAGGATTAACAGACCAACACATCATTTAAAGAATCATCTTCTGGTGTATTAAAACTTTTACATGTATTGTTGTTAACTTGTTATACTATAAAGGACAAGTTTTTGTTAAGCACTCTGAACTATTATTCTGAAAATTTAAAACCTCTATGTATGAGCATTCACCGAGCTATTTTAGGCACATTTTGGGGGGAAACCGAGCATTTTAATGGAAAAATGGAGCATTAAGGCAGAGCATTTTAGTGGGGAAATAGAAGCATAATGTACAAAAGCCTACACAATACTGTTGTTGCTTGCGTTAATATCCGCCCGTGTAAGCTCCACTCCACGCATGTTAAGAAGCGGAATTTCGTTTTCGGTGTCTCCTTACACACGAATTTATAAATCAATGTCCCAGTAAAATCAAAATGTTATTCCCTTTACATTATACTTTTAACATGAATTATTTATTCAACTCTGTATTTCCTCTGCTAATTTAGTTACTTTGGGGCACCTACTCAATTAGTTTTATAAGCTATCTTGGTGTCCCAAACTCCTCACAATCCTCAAGATAATTTGGTTTTGTCAACTGGGTTGATAATGTGAATTGGCAACCATAAAGAGATTCGGAAGCTAACGTTTCGAACGTTAGCCCTTCGTTGGATTCGCTCCGACGAAGGACTAATGCCAAATTATTTAGTCTTGTAATATCCCAACCGACGCTGCACCACAGTTTTTTTTTTTTTTTTTTTTTTTTTTTTTTTATAGAAACTTATCTCCTTTCCTCACAGTCAACCTCAGTTGTATTAAAACTGTTTGTGTTCCCCTCTATCTCTTTCTCTTTTTCTCTTTAGCACTTTATTTCTTGATCGCAATTGTAAATATTTCATCAGTACTATTTGTCGTCTTCCATATGTAATTTGTATCTTTAAACGTATTTTATTTTTTTCTAACACCTCTGAAAAATTAGTTTGTGAGAGCTACATTAGAATTGAATTGAATGACCTATCGACTGGGACCTCACTAGCAATTCATAAATGAGACTATTTTATACAATAACAAAATCAATGCGCGCGCTCTGATTGGTCAATCAGCTATGGTTTATTGTGCCGGTAAACCCATGGAAAAATCGCGCGTCTTCTCAATTATTATATAAAAGCAATAGACCACAAGTTTCTATGGTTTATAGGCTGATAAACCACTTGGGATGTTGGTAGAACACTCGAAGAATTCGTAAATCACTCGCATGCGGCTCGTGATTTACAAATTCTTCTCGTGTTCTATCAACATCCCAAGTGGTTTATCAGCCTATAAACCATAGAAACTTGTGGTCTATTGCTTAAATAGCTCCAGATCTGCAATGACTTCTGTTTTAGTAGACATTAGGGACCTGTCAATTTTTATGGCCTGGTGGGGTGGAGAAAGTTTTTTGGGGGGATCATTGGAACTTTAACGGGGACCAGTCTTAAAAGGGCTCAGTCACGGCATCTTGAGTTTTTTTTGAACATCGAAAAAATAACTGTTAAATTGAAGGAAACCTAAAAATAACACTTAACAAAGGTAGAAAAACATCAAAGAGATAATAGTAAACCATAAAGGATCAAGGATGCTTAAGGATGTAGAAGATTGACACGGATTGCAAACAACGAATTTGAAAAGTTTAGCTAAGCTTTTCAAACGTGACTGAGCCCCTTTAACTGAGAGCTCAAAGGGGGCTGGTGTCACCATACCATATTTTGTCGGCACATATATTGAACAATAAATTAAGACTTGCAGACTGAGACGTCTCTAGACAAAAAATATTACCCAAAAAGGTAAAACAGCGCTTCTTGCTACATCTAATTTTATTATCATAAACATCTCATTTTCCGTAACACTTTGCCAAGATGCATGAAATCGCATCCTCGGCAACCTACAATTTCAAAATTTTCAGGGGAAGCATCCACTTGGACCATGTGGACCCCCTACTTTGATTGCCCCTTCGGGCAAAGCGGGCCTCACTTTAATTTATGCCCCATGTTATGCTTTTTTTAACGCCTGTGAAAACGTCTGCTAAGAACCCTGATCAGATACCGAGAAGACACGGATCAGGAGGCTGCACCATGGCGACTTTATTAATCTGTGAGTCAGCATCATAGTTAGAAATATTACTGTCATATTACCGACCTTTTGCACTATTTCATAAGAATGCCAGCGGGCTTTAACTTTAACTTAACCTCCGGATTAAAACCTCAAGTCGGTGGCATTAAAATTGTCACTGTTCAGAAACGATCCATTTTCCAAGTTAAGAGGCTCATAGGCAGTTTGATTGTATTTCCTACCATCTTGCGATCCCAGAAAAAATAAAAACAAACAAACAAAAAAAACAAAGGTTCCTGCACCTATTGATTTGTGTACTGTTGTGGATTAAATTAAATTCCTCTCCTCCTGGGCATTTTTACTCTTCCGATTTGAATAACTCTGGAACAGGACACGACGTCTTTGGTTAGAAGCAGAAAAGTTCAAAACACATGTGAGATTTGATTTTCTTGCATACCAATTTAATGCCTAATGTTTTTCTCGATTGTTAGTTTCCAACGTTCACAAATGTGTAATTCTCTATTGACGCACGCTTTTACAAGAATGTTTTTGAAGACGTTCAAAAAAAATCGCCGCACGTGTTTTATCGGGTATAAAACCATTCGGCTACTCCTCCTCTTTTGTTTTTTTGTTTTTTTTTTTTCGTTAACCCCATAAAACACCCCTGCTTGTTTTTCAAACATTGCTTTAAGCACTCTCCATGGTGTGATGTTTTCATTTCATACATAATAGGGTTTTTTTTTTTTGAACCGACATATTTCAAAGGGGTTGGAAGCTATTTACGGGTAACAGCAAGAAACGGCGACAAATCCTCACCTTGGTGTTATATTCAGTCTATGTTAGCAGCTATATATTTCTTATTTTGTTATTTTTTTTATTTGCCGGCGGAAAGGCTTTACTTTTAAAAGAGAGACAAACATAATTAATACTTCTAAAAAAATTGATTTATAAATGACATCGCGAATTTGCAAATGCCTACAATTACGAAACATAAAAAGGAAATGTGTCAACCTCGGTTCAAAAATAACAAATGTAAAAATCTCCTAAAAAAAAAAAAAAACAAAAAAAAAAAACAATATACCTTAGTTCTTATATAAAATAGTTTGCATAAGGTGGGTACTTCGTTAATCTTTATCAGTTGTGCTAAACAAGACGCGGAGCCTTTTCCACATCCGGTTTTCTGGTGGTGTTACTTTTGCAAATAATTAACTGTTTTAATTGTAACTGAAAACTGTCTACCCTGGATAACAGCTCCACTAAATAACACTGCCGACTGCTGGTCTGTGATGCAGCTGCTTTGTTGAAGCTGAGCCAGGGTTCTTAATTCCAAAAGTAGTGGATTGTTTGCTACTGCATGCAGGCTGACAACTTTTTCACTGGATATGTTGGCCAGCACGTTTGACGTAGATTTCTGTTGTTTTGTCGAAAGCGAACTCTAGTTCTCGATGCTCTTAAAATTCTTGTGTCCATAGAGTTGTGCTATGTGGGTTGGGGAAATTCCTTGGACGCTGAGAGTTTGCAACATTGTTGCACGTGTTTTATCAATTGTAGATTTTCTAGTTCAGCCTTCTCAAATAGAGTTTTCTTCATCAGCCAGCCAAGTTTGTTTACGCCGACCTTGATACCTTTGAACCAAGATTTGTGCGAAGTGCTTCTCAGGTCTTCATATGGTTTACTGCCAAATAAAACAGGCTTCCTGCGTTCATGCTCTCAGGTTTTTTCTCTGGAAATAGATTTTTGCCCCCGCAGGGTTTTGGCCCAGACGCCAAAACCCGAGGAGACATTATAGTCTCCCCCGCGTATACGTATAAAGAATGTGTGAAATATTGGTGTATAGTATGCGAATCAATCCCGATTTGAAGATAATAGGCGCGCATGGTGGTCCCGGTTAATTTTTCAGTCAGCTCGCAAGGCAATGCTACAAGGGTAATTCTTGCGACCACGAACACGAGGAAAAGAGATCGAGGAAGATAATACTTGCTGCACGAGGAGGAGAGGAAGATATTTGCCAAAATATATTTTGAAGCGACTATCTGTCATAACAGTGATTTCTTCATATATCTTGAATTCAAAGGCTATTCAGCAGTGCCAGATTGAACTGTTTGGTACAGAAATTGATTTGTCGGACACAAATCAGCAACGGGGTCGACAGATTCGACCCAAATACAACACGTATAAAGATCACGTTTATTTGGATCGCTTATTTTTACTTCGGCTAGATTGCAGAATACCCGGCCCACTTTTTGGAATTCTTAAATGCTGCTACCGCAGTACCGCAGTCGACATAATTTACATACATAAATACATAAAAACCACAAATATACTTGACTGGCAGGGATCCAAATGTAAATGTTTTGCGGCGCTTTCGTTGAGGACAAAAAGCTTGACTCTAATTTGCATATATGGCGACTGTAACGCGATTCTTCTGTTTACACCTCGGAAAAAAATCTCAACTTCCTTTCTGCTTTCGAGATACATTTGCTCGAAGAGTCCTCGTATATCAGAACAAATGGTTTCAGTATCAAACTAGAACAACAGAGTGGTTTGACACTTTTTTTTTCCAGAATGTACTTCGTGAGAGTATTATGTAAAGAATATCATGTGATAGAATGAGTTAGACAGAATGTGTTGGTTTAGTTAATTAAAATTTATGATACCATGCCTAAGTTTCTTGAACAGTATGAGTGATATAGTTTACAAAAAATATAAAATTTTAGTTCGTACAATAAATAAAAGATTCCTTATACGCAGTGAAATGTTATAAGAATTTTATATCCTTCAGGGATAAAATAGAAGCGGGGGCAGATTTAGTGAGAACTATTACTAGTACTAATGCAATTGGGTCTTTCTCACAACTGTCCGTGGCGATCAATTTCGGTGCAGAAGGCCTTATATCAGAGACATTCGCGCAAGTTTATGTTTTCGTTTGCCGTTTGCTGTACTTTTTAAACTCTACATCATGAGCTGTTTTAATCAGAGTTGCATCACCCCAGCAAAGATTGTGATGTTACTGAATTAATTGAAGATTGAAATAAATGCTATTATTTAGCCAGAGAGTTAAGAAGCGCTTCTGGACTTGAATTTACCTTTTGCTTGTTCCCCCTACGTTGTTTTTGAGTTGTTCTTGCTTGGATTGCCGCGTCTTGCGATTTTTCTCAAACACTAAAATCGTTACATGTAATGATTTTTATAGTTTGGTATTTTTTTCCCGTTTAAGATATCATTCAACACTGGCAATCATTCCTCGTAGTCATGTTCATCTTTAGTTCTGACAGTGAATACGACCTCGCTTAGCAATTTATTGAGTCAAGCAAGAGGTATTTGTTAACTTTCCTGAGCTCTACCTTTCTTTGAAAAAAGTTGTTTTTGGCAGAGTTAAGTCTCTGTCGGTCTTTGCTCTCGTGCCTATGTTTTCTTGCTTTCCTATGAAGTTCTGTATCATTTTTCAAGGAGAACAAACCTTGGCACTTTTTCCTCCATTTTGTTTTCTACAGAGAGCAGCGCCTGTTGCCCTCCAATCGGAAGTACCATTGCTCGTGTCTCTGATTGGACGAACGGTGTGTTTTGACGGTCGTTGCCTTTACTTATTGGTTTATTTGCGTACTTGGTACGAATTATACGCGCGATTTTTTTATCAGATTATCTCAGTATGTAAGAATTAAATTTAACTATTAAACGTGACTTTTTTTAATATTATTGTTAGAGTTGCCCCACCCACCAAGCAAAGCTAACCGAAAGCAAACTAGGGTGAATATGAACAGTTTCGCTTTTGGTGAGTGGGTTTTACTTCCATCTGGCATCTGTCATGCCGTCGCAGTGACAATTATGATGCGCTGTATCTGTTTTCCCTAAAAATGTAATTCTCATACGTTGTCTTAAACAAGAATTATCGACTCCCAACAATCTAATGAAAAGAGTTAAGACAATATGGGAGCCATGTGTCTTCCTATCAAGGCCCTCTGTCTTACCTAAAGGACTGCAAACTGGATTATTTGGTTTTTCACAAAAAGGTACTGGCGCCACTTGGCAACAACACAGTTGTCATTCTGTTTCTCTTGAATTGTGATATACATTTCTGTTGCTAAGTTAACAAAACACTGCTGCAATATTCTGGAGATGTTCTCAATTTAGTGTTTCACTTTCCTTATTGGGGACCTTAAGCATCGACAACGAAATGGCACGACGACGACGGGCGGAAGTAAAATTTTCCCGCGCAAGGGTTCTGCGCATGTGCGATGTTGTCAAAACGTCGTCTAGCCTTCGTCGACGACTGAATCTCAGCAGATTTTCGTTCTGGTGAAAACGTTAGTAAATAACTAAAATTTTACATGCTGATAAACATCCATCTCCACCTTCCGTTGTAATGATTGTTTCTTGCATTATTTGCGGACCAGTGGAAGTCAAAAGTTTAACAGTTTAGCGAATTTCAACAAACTAAAATGACTTTTCTTTCAGAAGGATCCGAAGCCATGGCCGGCGAGCAAGAACCAGTTTAGCGAACCTATGGATCATGTCCCCATATCTGCATGGGAATGAAAGCCGCTTCAACAGCATACAGAGACCTTCTAGTCCATCACAAACACAGCGCTGACTACAAGTAATTATGTCAGGGATATGCAAAACTTCCTTCAGAATTCTTATATCTCGTTTTCCAAAACGAAACTCCATCGAGCTCTTCCAAAAAACGCGTACGAATCATACGGAAAGTCGAGGTTTTTCGATGCAAAGAGGTCGTACAGAACAACAAATTCATCATCATCTATAAAGCCATCGTTGTGATTAATTAGAAGCAGATTTCGGACGTTTTTGAAGGCCATAGCGAGAGCAACTAGTCCGAGAACCAAAGCTCCTCGTCTCCTCAAAACTAAGAACGAAACCCTCGACCCAATCCTCCTTGGGTTGCGAACGTCGTCGTCGTGCATTTCGTTGTCGATGCTTAAGGTCCCTATTTACATAATACAAAAACGAAAATGTCGCTAAAAAGATTTTTCAAAATAAAAACGCCATTCCTATATACTTAAAATGCCTATCAAACAAGCAGAAATTATATATACATTTTTATTTTGTAGGCACTCTTAATTAAAGAGGGGAGGGATGATTTTAGGATGGAATCATTGGATTTTTAGGGTGATAGAAGAAGGGATCAGTCGTAACTGAGAGCTAAAAATTTGGGGATGACTAAATGTAACATGCCCTGAAAGACTTGGTAGAAGGCTATTTAGCACTTAAGCTAACAATTAACTTTGCATTTAGGGGTAGTTGGCTGTTGGAATGTCAGCTGACATCAGTCACAGGGTTCTCAGTAGAACGGCAGAATTCCACACGCTGTAATATCAAATGCAGCCACCTGTTCCAGCCATTAAAATTTGTACACATCTAGCAATACATTAAGACTTAACTGAAGTCTGAGACGTTTCAAGAAGAAAATAGTATTCAAAGACAATGAGGTGAAACAGCGCTACTTGCT
>JAHPZR010051045.1:12500-32570 GCA_019787425.1 Platygyra sinensis | reverse complement strand
AGGTGCATTATCTCGCCCTCTCAAAAATGTCCTCCTTGGTGTCTTGCACAGAGTAAGTATTTCTACGTGAAGAATGTGTGTATGTGAGATCTTTGTCGATATCATGTACTTTTCTATCGTTGCATCGTCTCACGTTTAGCGATGTCCCACAGTCCCGTTTTCAGTCTCGGGATCTTGGAATTCCTTAACAAAAGCATGGTTTCGCACTCTCGAAAATGTTCTCGCGGGTGTCTCACGCGTGGAACACATTTTCTACGTGAAAAGTGCGTGGATGTGAGATCGTTGTTGCTATCATATAGTTTTCTATCATTGCATTGTCTTACGTTTAGCGATGTTCCACAGTTCCGTTTTAAGTCTAGGAACTTCAAAATCGTTAACAGAAGCATAGTTTCGTCCTCTCGAAAATGTTCTCGTGGGTGTCTCACGCGTGGAACACATTTTTCGTGAAAAGTGCATCGATGTGAGATCGTAGTTGATATCATGCAGTTTTCTATCATTGCATCGTCTAGCGTTTAGGGATGTGTCACAGTCGCGTTTTCAGTCTCGGGAGCTTGGAAATCCTTAACAGAAACATAATTCTGCCCTCTCGAAAATGTTCTCGCGGGTGTCTCACGCGTGCAACTTATTTCTTCGTGAAAAGTACGTGGATGGGAGATCGTTGTTGACACCATTGCATCGTCTCACGTTTACCGATGTGACACAGTCACATTTTCAGTCTCGGGATCTTTAAAATGCTCAATTGGAGTATAGTCTCGCCCTTCTAAAAATGTTCTCGCGGGTGTCTTGTGCGTAGTAAACATTTCTACCTGAAAAGTGCATGGATGTGAGATCGTTGTCGATATCATGTAGTTTTCTATCATTGCATCGTCTCACGTTCAGCCATGTCCCACAGTCCCGTTTTTAGTCTCGGGATCCTAAAAAAATCCTAACAGAAGCATAGTTTCGCCCTCTAGAAAATGTTCTCGCGAGTGTCTCACGCGTCAAACACATTTCTACGTGAAAAGTGCGTGGATGTGAGATCGTTGTCGATGTCATATAGTCTTCTATCATTGTATCGTGTCACGTTTAGCGATGTCCCACAGTTGAGTTTTTAGTCTCGGAATTTTGGAAATCCTTAAAAGAAGCATAGTTTCCCCCTCTCGAAAATTTCATCGCGAGTGTCTCACGCGTGGAACACATTTCTACGTGAAAAGTGCGTGGATTTGAGATCATTGTCGATATCATGTAGTTTTCTATCATTGCATCGTCTCACGTCTAGCGATGTCCCACATTTGCGTTTCCAGTCTCGGGATCTTAAAACTCCTTAACAGAAGCATAGTTTCGTCCTCTCGAAAATGTTCTCGCTGGTGTCGCAAGCGTCGAACACATTTCTACGTGAAAAGTGCGTGGATGTGAGATCTTTGTCGATATCATGTAGTTTTCTATCATTGCATCGTCTCACGTTCAGCCATGTCCCACAGTCCCGTTTTCAGTCTCGGGATCCTAAGAAAATCCTAACAGAAGCATAGTTTCGTCCTCTCGAAAATGTTCTCGCGGGTGTCGCAAGCGTCGAACACATTTCTACGTGAAAAGTGCGTGGATGTGAGATCTTTGTCGATATCATGTAGTTTTCTATCATTGCATCGTCTCACGTTTAGCAATGTCCCGCAGTTGCGTTTTCAGTGTTGGGATCTTGGAAATATTTAATAGCTGCATATTGTCGCCCTCTCTAAAATGTCCTCGCGGATGTCTCACGCGTGGAACACATGTCCACGTGAAAAGTGCGTGGATGTGAGATTGTTGTTGATATCATGTAGTTTTCTATCATTGCATCGTCTCGCTTTTAGTGATGTGACAGAGTCGCATTTTCAGTCTTGGGGTCTTAGAAATCCTAAATAGGTGCATAGTTTCGTACTCTCTAAAAAGTCCTTGCGGGTGTCTGACGCGTAGCAAATATTCCTACGCGAAGAGTGCGTCTATGTGAGATCGTTGTCGATATCATGTAGTTTTCTTCCATGGCATCGTCTCGCGTTTAGCGATGTGACACAGTCGCGTTTTCAGTGTCGGGATCTTGGAAATCCTCAAAAGCTGCATATTGTCGCCCTCTTTAAAATGTCCTCTCGGGTGTCACTCGCGTTGCACACATTTATGTAAAAAGTGCGTAGATGTGAGATCGTTGTCGATATCGTGTAGTTTTCTATTATTGTATCGTCCCGCTTTTAGCGATGTGACACAGTCGAATTTTCAGTCTGGGGATCTTTGGGATATTAAATAGGTGCATAATATCGCACTGTTAAAAGTGTCCTTGCCGCTGTCTTGCGCGTAGTAAATATTTCTACGTGAAGAGTGCGTGTATGTGAGATCGCTGTCGAAATCATGTAGTTTTCTTCCATTGCATCGTCTCGCGTTCAGGGATGTGTCAGTCGTGTTTTCAGTCTCGGGATCTCGGAAATCCTCAATAGCTGCATATTGTCGCCCTCTCTAAAATGTCCTAACGGATGTCTCACGCGTGGAACACATTTCTACGTGAAAAGTACGTTGATGTGAGATCGTTGTCCATATCATGTAGTCTTCTATCATTGCATCGTCTCGCGTTTAGCGATGTGACACAGTCGCATTTTCAGTCTCTGGGTCTTTGAAATCCTTAATAGGTGCATAGTTTCGTACTCTCTAAAGTGTCCTTGCGGGTGTCTGACGCGTGAAAAATATTTCTACGTTGAAATTGCGTAAATGTGAGATATTTGTCGATATCATGTAGTTTTATTCCATTGCATCGTCCCGCGTTTAGCGATGTGACACAGTCGCATTTTCATTCTCGGGATTTTTAAAATCCTTAATAGGTGCATTATCTCGCCCTCTCAAAAATGTCCTCCTTGGTGTCTTGCACAGAGTAAGTATTTCTACGTGAAGAGTGTGTGTATGTGAGATCTTTGTCGATATCATGTACTTTTCTATCGTTGCATCGTCTCACGTTTAGCGATGTCCCACAGTCCCGTTTTCAGTCTCGGGATCTTGGAAATCCTTAACAAAAGCATGGTTTCGCACTCTCGAAAATGTTCTCGCGGGTGTCTCACGCGTGGAACACATTTTCTACGTGAAAAGTGCGTGGATGTGAGATCGTTGTTGCTATCATATAGTTTTCTATCATTGCATTGTCTTACGTTTAGCGATGTTCCACAGTTCCGTTTTAAGTCTAGGAACTTCAAAATCGTTAACAGAAGCATAGTTTCGTCCTCTCGAAAATGTTCTCGTGGGTGTCTCACGCGTGGAACACATTTTTCGTGAAAAGTGCATCGATGTGAGATCGTAGTTGATATCATGCAGTTTTCTATCATTGCATCGTCTAGCGTTTAGGGATGTGTCACAGTCGCGTTTTCAGTCTCGGGATCTTGGAAATCCTTAACAGAAACATAATTCTGCCCTCTCGAAAATGTTCTCGCGGGTGTCTCACGCGTGCAACTCATTTCTTCGTGAAAAGTACGTGGATGGGAGATCGTTGTTGACACCATTGCATCGTCTCACGTTTACCGATGTGACACAGTCACATTTTCAGTCTCGGGATCTTTAAAATGCTCAATTGGAGTATAGTCTCGCCCTTCTAAAAATGTTCTCGCGGGTGTCTTGTGCGTAGTAAACATTTCTACCTGAAAAGTGCATGGATGTGAGATCGTTGTCGATATCATGTAGTTTTCTATCATTGCATCGTCTCACGTTCAGCCATGTCCCACAGTCCCGTTTTTAGTCTCGGGATCCTAAAAAAATCCTAACAGAAGCATAGTTTCGCCCTCTAGAAAATGTTCTCGCGAGTGTCTCACGCGTCAAACACATTTCTACGTGAAAAGTGCGTGGATGTGAGATCGTTGTCGATGTCATATAGTCTTCTATCATTGTATCGTGTCACGTTTAGCGATGTCCCACAGTTGAGTTTTTAGTCTCGGAATTTTGGAAATCCTTAAAAGAAGCATAGTTTCGCCCTCTCGAAAATGTCCTCGCGAGTGTCTCACGCGTGGAACACATTTCTATAGGAAAAGTGCGTGGATTTGAGATCATTGTCGATATCATGTAGTTTTCTATCATTGCATCGTCTCACATCTAGCGATGTCCCACACTTCCGTTTCCAGTCTCCGGATCTTAAAACTCCTTAACAGAAGCATAGTTTCGTCCTCTCGAAAATGTTCTCGCGAGTGTCTCACGCGTGAAACACATTTCTACGTAAAAAGTGCGTGGATGTGAGATCGTTGTCGATGTCATATAGTCTTCTATCATTGTATCGTCTCACGTTTAGCGATGTCCCACAGTTGAGTTTTTAGTCTCGGAATTTTTGGAAATCCTTAAACGAAGCATAGTTTCCCCCTCTCGAAAATTTCATCGCGAGTGTCTCACGCGTGGAACACATTTCTACGTGAAAAGTGCGTGGATTTGAGATCATTGTCGATATCATGTAGTTTTCTATCATTGCATCGTCTCACGTCTAGCGATGTCCCACATTTGCGTTTCCAGTCTCGGGATCTTAAAACTCCTTAACAGAAGCATAGTTTCGTCCTCTCGAAAATGTTCTCGCTGGTGTCGCAAGCGTCGAACACATTTCTACGTGAAAAGTGCGTGGATGTGAGATCTTTGTCGATATCATGTAGTTTTCTATCATTGCATCGTCTCACGTTCAGCCATGTCCCACAGTCCCGTTTTCAGTCTCGGGATCCTAAGAAAATCCTAACAGAAGCATAGTTTCGTCCTCTCGAAAATGTTCTCGCGGGTGTCGCAAGCGTCGAACACATTTCTACGTGAAAAGTGCGTGGATGTGAGATCTTTGTCGATATCATGTAGTTTTCTATCATTGCATCGTCTCACGTTTAGCAATGTCCCGCAGTTGCGTTTTCAGTGTTGGAATCTTGGAAATATTTAATAGCTGCATATTGTCGCCCTCTCTAAAATGTCCTCGCGGATGTCTCACGCGTGGAACACATGTCCACGTGAAAAGTGCGTGGATGTGAGATTGTTGTTGATATCATGTAGTTTTCTATCATTGCATCGTCTCGCTTTTAGTGATGTGACAGAGTCGCATTTTCAGTCTTGGGGTCTTAGAAATCCTAAATAGGTGCATAGTTTCGTACTCTCTAAAAAGTCCTTGCGGGTGTCTGACGCGTAGCAAATATTCCTACGCGAAGAGTGCGTCTATGTGAGATCGTTGTCGATATCATGTAGTTTTCTTCCATGGCATCGTCTCGCGTTTAGCGATGTGACACAGTCGCGTTTTCAGTGTCGGGATCTTGGAAATCCTCAAAAGCTGCATATTGTCGCCCTCTTTAAAATGTCCTCTCGGGTGTCACTCGCGTTGCACACATTTATGTAAAAAGTGCGTAGATGTGAGATCGTTGTCGATATCGTGTAGTTTTCTATTATTGTATCGTCCCGCTTTTAGCGATGTGACACAGTCGAATTTTCAGTCTGGGGATCTCTGGAATATTAAATAGGTGCATAATATCGCACTGTTAAAAGTGTCCTTGCCGCTGTCTTGCGCGTAGTAAATATTTCTACGTGAAGAGTGCGTGTATGTGAGATCGCTGTCGAAATCATGTAGTTTTCTTCCATTGCATCGTCTCGCGTTCAGGGATGTGTCAGTCGCGTTTTCAGTCTCGTGATCTCGGAAATCCTCAATAGCTGCATATTGTCGCCCTCTCTAAAATGTCCTAACGGATGTCTCACGCGTGGAACACATTTCTACGTGAAAAGTACGTTGATGTGAGATCGTTGTCCATATCATGTAGTCTTCTATCATTGCATCGTCTCGCGTTTAGCGATGTGACACAGTCGCATTTTCAGTCTCTGGGTCTTTGAAATCCTTAATAGGTGCATAGTTTCGTACTCTCTAAAGTGTCCTTGCGGGTGTCTGACGCGTGAAAAATATTTCTACGTTGAAATTGCGTAAATGTGAGATATTTGTCGATATCATGTAGTTTTATTCCATTGCATCGTCCCGCGTTTAGCGATGTGACACAGTCGCATTTTCATTCTCGGGATTTTTAAAATCCTTAATAGGTGCATTATCTCGCCCTCTCAAAAATGTCCTCCTTGGTGTCTTGCACAGAGTAAGTATTTCTACGTGAAGAGTGTGTGTATGTGAGATCCTTGTCGATATCATGTACTTTTCTATCGTTGCATCGTCTCACGTTTAGCGATGTCCCACAGTCCCGTTTTCAGTCTCGGGATCTTGGAAATCCTTAACAAAAGCATGGTTTCGCACTCTCGAAAATGTTCTCGCGGGTGTCTCACGCGTGGAACACATTTTCTACGTGAAAAGTGCGTGGATGTGAGATCGTTGTTGCTATCATATAGTTTTCTATCATTGCATTGTCTTACGTTTAGCGATGTTCCACAGTTCCGTTTTAAGTCTAGGAACTTCAAAATCGTTAACAGAAGCATAGTTTCGTCCTCTCGAAAATGTTCTCGTGGGTGTCTCACGCGTGGAACACATTTTTCGTGAAAAGTGCATCGATGTGAGATCGTAGTTGATATCATGCAGTTTTCTATCATTGCATCGTCTAGCGTTTAGGGATGTGTCACAGTCGCGTTTTCAGTCTCGGGAGCTTGGAAATCCTTAACAGAAACATAATTCTGCCCTCTCGAAAATGTTCTCGCGGGTGTCTCACGCGTGCAACTCATTTCTTCGTGAAAAGTACGTGGATGGGAGATCGTTGTTGACACCATTGCATCGTCTCACGTTTACCGATGTGACACAGTCACATTTTCAGTCTCGGGATCTTTAAAATGCTCAATTGGAGTATAGTCTCGCCCTTCTAAAAATGTTCTCGCGGGTGTCTTGTGCGTAGTAAACATTTCTACCTGAAAAGTGCATGGATGTGAGATCGTTGTCGATATCATGTAGTTTTCTATCATTGTATCGTCTCACGTTCAGCCATGTCCCACAGTCCCGTTTTTAGTCTCGGGATCCTAAAAAAATCCTAACAGAAGCATAGTTTCGCGCTCTAGAAAATGTTCTCGCGAGTGTCTCACGCGTCAAACACATTTCTACGTGAAAAGTGCGTGGATGTGAGATCGTTGTCGATGTCATATAGTCTTCTATCATTGTATCGTGTCACGTTTAGCGATGTCCCACAGTTGAGTTTTTAGTCTCGGAATTTTGGAAATCCTTAAAAGAAGCATAGTTTCGCCCTCTCGAAAATGTCCTCGCGAGTGTCTCACGCGTGGAACACATTTCTATGGAAGAGTGCGTGGATTTGAGATCATTGTCGATATCATGTAGTTTTCTATCATTGCATCGTCTCACATCTAGCGATGTCCCACACTTCCGTTTCCAGTCTCCGGATCTTAAAACTCCTTAACAGAAGCATAGTTTCGTCCTCTCGAAAATGTTCTCGCGAGTGTCTCACGCGTGAAACACATTTCTACGTGAAAAGTGCGTGGATGTGAGATCGTTGTCGATGTCATATAGTCTTCTATCATTGTATCGTCTCACGTTTAGCGATGTCCCACAGTTGAGTTTTTAGTCTCGGAATTTTGGAAATCCTTAAAAGAAGCATAGTTTCCCCCTCTCGAAAATTTCCTCGCGAGTGTCTCAGGCGTGGAACACATTTCTATGTGAAACGTGCGTGGATTTGCGATCATTGTCGATATCATGTAGTTTTCTATCATTGCATCGTCTCACGTCTAGCGATGTCCCACACTTTCGTTTCCAGTCTCCGGATCTTAAAACTCCTTAACAGAAGCATAGTTTCGTCCTCTCGAAATTGTTCTCGCGAGTGTCTCACGCGTGAAACACATTTCTACGTGAAAAGTGCGTGGATGTGAGATCGTTGTCGATGTCATATAGTCTTCTATCATTGTATCGTCTCACATCTAGCGATGTCCCACAGTTGAATTTTTAGTCTCGGAATTTTGGAAATCCTTAAAAGAAGCATAGTTTCGCCCGCTCGAAAATTTCCTCGCGAGTGTCTCACGCGTGGAACACATTTCTATGTGAAAAGTGCGTGGATTTGAGATCATTGTCGATATCATGTAGTTTTCTATCATTGCACCGTCTCACGTCTAGCGATGTCCCACACTTCCGTTTTCTGGTCTCCGGATCTTAAAACTCCTTAACAGAAGCATAGTTTCGTCCTCTCGAAAATGTCCTCGCGAGTGTCTCACGCGTGGAACACATTTCTACGTGAAAAGTGCGTGGATTTGAGATCATTGTCGATATCATGTAGTTTTCTATCATTGCATCGTCTCACGTCTAGCGATGTCCCACATTTGCGTTTCCAGTCTCGGGATCTTAAAACTCCTTAACAGAAGCATAGTTTCGTCCTCTCGAAAATGTTCTCGCTGGTGTCGCAAGCGTCGAACACATTTCTACGTGAAAAGTGCGTGGATGTGAGATCTTTGTCGATATCATGTAGTTTTCTATCATTGCATCGTCTCACGTTCAGCCATGTCCCACAGTCCCGTTTTCAGTCTCGGGATCCTAAGAAAATCCTAACAGAAGCATAGTTTCGTCCTCTCGAAAATGTTCTCGCGGGTGTCGCAAGCGTCGAACACATTTCTACGTGAAAAGTGCGTGGATGTGAGATCTTTGTCGATATCATGTAGTTTTCTATCATTGCATCGTCTCACGTTTAGCAATGTCCCGCAGTTGCGTTTTCAGTGTTGGAATCTTGGAAATATTTAATAGCTGCATATTGTCGCCCTCTCTAAAATGTCCTCGCGGATGTCTCACGCGTGGAACACATGTCCACGTGAAAAGTGCGTGGATGTGAGATTGTTGTTGATATCATGTAGTTTTCTATCATTGCATCGTCTCGCTTTAGTGATGTGACAGAGTCGCATTTTCAGTCTTGGGGTCTTAGAAATCCTAAATAGGTTCATAGTTTCGTACTCTCTAAAAAGTCCTTGCGGGTGTCTGACGCGTAGTAAATATTCCTACGCGAAGAGTGCGTCTATGTGAGATCGTTGTCGATATCATGTAATTTTCTTCCATTGCATCGTCTCGTGTTTAGCGATGTGACACAGTCGCGTTTTCAGTGTCGGGATCTTGGAAATCCTCAAAAGCTGCATATTGTCGCCCTCTTTAAAATGTCCTCTCGGGTGTCACTCGCGTTGCACACATTTATGTAAAAAGTGCGTAGATGTGAGATCGTTGTCGATATCGTGTAGTTTTCTATTATTGTATCGTCCCGCTTTTAGCGATGTGACACAGTCGAATTTTCAGTCTGGGGATCTTGGAATATTAAATAGGTGCATAATATCGCACTGTTAAAAGTGTCCTTGCCGCTGTCTTGCGCGTAGTAAATATTTCTACGTGAAGAGTGCGTGTATGTGAGATCGCTGTCGAAATCATGTAGTTTTCTTCCATTGCATCGTCTCGCGTTCAGGGATGTGTCAGTCGTGTTTTCAGTCTCGGGATCTCGGAAATCCTCAATAGCTGCATATTGTCGCCCTCTCTAAAATGTCCTAACGGATGTCTCACGCGTGGAACACATTTCTACGTGAAAAGTACGTTGATGTGAGATCGTTGTCCATATCATGTAGTCTTCTATCATTGCATCGTCTCGCGTTTAGCGATGTGACACAGTCGCTTTTCATTCTCGGGATTTTTAAAATCCTTAATAGGTGCATTATCTCGCCCTCTCAAAAATGTCCTTCTTGGTGTCTTGCGCAGAGTAAATATTTCTACGTGAAGAGTGTGTGTATGTGAGATCTTTGTCGATATCATGTACTTTTCTATCGTTGCATCGTCTCACGTTTAGCGATGTCCCACAGTCCCGTTTTCAGTCTCGGGATCTTGGAAATCCTTAACAAAAGCATGGTTTCGCACTCTCGAAAATGTTCTCGCGGGTGTCTCACGCGTGGAACACATTTTCTACGTGAAAAGTGCGTGGATGTGAGATCGTTGTTGCTATCATATAGTTTTCTATCATTGCATTGTCTTACGTTTAGCGATGTTCCACAGTTCCGTTTTAAGTCTAGGAACTTCAAAATCGTTAACAGAAGCATAGTTTCGTCCTCTCGAAAATGTTCTCGTGGGTGTCTCACGCGTGGAACACATTTTTCGTGAAAAGTGCATCGATGTGAGATCGTAGTTGATATCATGCAGTTTTCTATCATTGCATCGTCTAGCGTTTAGGGATGTGTCACAGTCGCATTTTCAGTCTCGGGATCTTGGATATCCTCAATATATGCATATTGTCGCCCTCTTTAAAGTGTCCTCTCGTGTGTCACTCGCGTGAACACATTTTTGTAAATAGTGCGTAGATGTGAGATCGTTGTCGATATCGTGTAGTTTCTATTATTGTATCGTCCCGCTTTTAGCGATGTGACACAGTCGAATTTTCAGTCTGGGGATCTTTGGAATCCTAAATAGGTGCTTAATATCGCACTGTTAAAAGTGTCCTTGGCGCTGTCTTGCGCGTAGTAAATATTTCTACGTGAAGAGTGCGTGTATGTGAGATCGTTGTCGATATCATGTAGTTTTCTTTCATTGCATCGTCTCACGTTCAGCGATGTCCCTCAGCCTTGTTTTCGGTAAGTCTCGAGATCTTAAAAATCCTCTACAGTGGCATAGCCTCGTCTTCTCCTTAATGTCCTCGCGGTTGTCTCACGCGTCCAACACATTTCTACTTGAAAAGTGCGTGGATTTGAGATCGTTGTCGATATCATGTAGTTTTCTTTCATTGCAAGGTCTCACGTTTAGCGATGTCCCACAGTCCCGTTTTCAGTACGTCTCGAGATCTTGGAAATCCTCAACAGCGGCATAGCCTCGCCTTCTCTTAAATGTCCTTGCGGGTGTCTCACGCGTGGAACATATTTCTACGTGAAAAGTGCGTGGATGTGAGTTTGTTGTCGATATCATGTAGTTTTCTTCCGTTGCATCGTCTTGCATTTTGCGATAACACAGTCGAAATCAGTCTTGGGATCTTTGAAATCCCCAATAGTATCGACCTCTTAACAATGTCCTCGAGGGTGACTTACCTGTAGTAAATATTTTTACGTAAAAAGTGCGTGTATGTAAGATCGTTGTCGATATCATGTAGTTTTCTTTGATTGCATCGTTACGCGTTCAGGGATGTGTCACAGTCGCGTTTTCAGTCTCGGGATCTTTGAAATTCTCAATAGGTGCATAGTATCGCCCTCTTAAAAGTGTCCTCGCTGGTATCTTGTGCGTCGTAAATATTCCTACGTGACGAGTGCGTGTATGTGGGATCGTTGTTGATGTCACGTAGTTTTCTTTCTTTGTATCGTCTTGCGTTCAGGGATGTGTCACAGTCGCATTTTCAGTCTCGGGTTTTTAGAAATCCTCAGTAGCTGCATATTGTCGACCTCTCTAAAATGTCCTCGCGGATGTCTCACGCGTGGAACACATTTCTACGTGAAAATTGCGTAGATGTGAGATCGTTGTTGATATCATGTAGTTTTCTATCATTGCATCGTCTCGTGTTTAGCGATGTGACACAGTCGCATTTTCAGTTTCGAAATCCTCAATAGGTGCATAGTTTCGCCCTCTTAAAAATGTCGTTGCGGGTGTCTTTCGCGTGGAACTTATTTCTACGTAAGAATTGCGTGGATGTGAGATTTTTGTGCATCGTCTCGCGTGTGATCCACGCGCGAGACACCTGCGAGGACATTTTAGAGACGGCGAAACTGTGCAGCCATTGAGGATTTCCAAGACCCCTAGACTGAAGAAGTGGCAGTGACACATCCCTTATCGAGAAACCATGCAATGGAAGAAAAGTACATGATATCGACAACGACCTTTCAACCAACCACGCACTTTTCTCGTAGAAATTTTTCCACGCGTTAAACACCCAAGAGGAAAAAATTAGGAGTTGGCGAACCTATTCCCCTCTTGAGGATTTCCAAGATCACGAGACTGAAAACCGGACTTTGGAACATTGCTAAAAACGAAACGATGCAATGAAACAAAACTACAGGATATCGACAACAATGTTACATCCACGCACTTTTCACGTAGAAATGTGTTCCACGCGTGAGGCATCCGCGAGGATATTTTAGAGGGGCAAAACTATGCAGCCCTTGGGGATTTCCAAGATCACTAGACTGGAAAGACGACGTACTGGAAGAAAACTACATGATATCGACAACGACCTCACATCCACGCACTTTTCACGTAGAAATGTGTTCCACGCGTGAGACATCCACGAGAACATTTAAGAGAAGACAAAACTATGCAGCTATTAAAGATTTAAAAGATCCCGAGACTGAAAAAGCGACTGTGACACATTGCCAAACGAGGGAACATGCAATGAAAGAAAACTACATAATATCGACAAGGATGTTTTATCCACGCACTTTTCTCGTAGTAATGTTTTCCACGCGTTAGACACCCGAGAGGGCATTTAGGAGTTGGCGAAGCAATAGTAGAAAACTACATGATATCCACAACGATCTCACATCCACGCACTTTTCACGTAGAAATGTGTTCTACGCGTGAGACATCCGCAAGGACATTTTAGAGAGGATGAAATTATGCAGCTTTTGAGGATTTCCAAAAACGCGACTGTGACACATCCCTAAACGCGAGACGATGCAATGGAATAAAACAACATGATATCCACAACGATCTCACATACACACACTCTTCACGTAGAAATATATATTTGCTACGCGCAAGACGCCCGCGAGGACATTTTTAACAGGGCGACACTATGCACCTATTGAGGATTTCAAAGAAACAGAGACTGAAAATGCGACTGTGTTACATCGCTAAACGCGGGACGATGCAATGATAGAAAACTACATGATATCGACAACAAGCTAAGATCCACACACTTTTAACGTAGAAATATGTTTCACCCGTCAGACACCCGCAAGGACACTTTAGAGAGTACGAAACTATGCACCTGTCCAGGATTTCCAAGATCCCGAGGCTCAAAACGCGACCCTTAGCACATCGCTAAACGCGAGACGGAGCAATAGAAGAAACTTACATGATATCTCACAGCCACGCACTTTTTATTTTGAAATATTTTACACGCGCGAGACACCTGCGAGAACATTTTCGAGAGGGCTAAACTATGCTTCTGTTGAGGATCCCAAGATCCCAAGACAGAAAATGCAACAGTGGCACATCGCTAAACAGGAGACGATGCAATGGAAATAAACTACATGATATCGACAACGATCTCACATACACGCACTTTTCACGTAGAAATATTTTTAGAGCTTGAGACACCCGCAAGGACATTTTAGAGGGTGTCAAACTATTTAGCTACTAAGGATATCCAAGACCCCGAGACTAAAAAAGCGTCTGTGACACTTCGCTAAATGAAAGAACCATGCAGTGGAAGAAAACATATCCACGCAATGTTCAAGTAGAAATATTTTCCACGCCTCAGACACCGGCAAGGACACTTAAGAGAGTGCTAAACTATGCACCTGTCATATTATGTGCATAGTTTCGCCCTCTCTAAAACGTCCTCGCGGGTGTCTCACGCGTGGAACACGTTTCTACGTGAAAAGTGCGTGGATGTGAGATCGTTTTCGATATCATGGAGTTTACTTTTATTACATCGTCTCGTGTTTAGTTGTGTTCTACAGTCGTGTTTTAAGCCTCCGCATCCTGGAAGTCCTTAATAGGTGCATAGTTTCGTTTCTCTAAAATCTTCCCACCGGTGTCTAACGCGTGGAAGACATTTCTACATGAAAAGTGCGTGGATGTAACATCGTTGTCGATATCATGTAGTTTTCTTCCATTGCGTGGCCTCTCGCTTAGCGATGTGTCACAGTCGCTTTTTTAGTCTCGGGATCCTTGATATCCTCAAAAGCTGCATGGTTTGGCCCTCTCTAAAATGTCCTCGCCGGTGTCTCACGCTTGAAATATATTTCTACGTGAAAAATGCGCTGATGTAACATCGTTGTCGGTATCATGTTGTTT
The DNA here is from genome assembly GCA_019787425.1 of Platygyra sinensis. Taxonomy (NCBI): domain Eukaryota; kingdom Metazoa; phylum Cnidaria; class Anthozoa; order Scleractinia; family Merulinidae; genus Platygyra; species Platygyra sinensis. Next base: position 18,703 of record JAHPZR010051045.1, on the reverse strand, counting down.
TCATCCATTGCATCGTCTCGCGTTTAGCGATGTTCTACAGCCGCATTTTCAGTCTAATGACCTTTGAAATCTTCGATAGATGCATGGTGTTAAAGAATGTTTTATGAAATTCTAGCTCTCATATGGGTAACGCAACCAAGCGTTACAGAAAGCCGAACAAACAACCTTGTCACGTTAATCTTTTTCGCACGTATTTCAGGCAAAAGTTCCCACGAGAAAATATATCTTGTTATCAAAGGGTTTCCTTGCATGATTTGCGCTATCTTTTGGCAAGAAAAGTTATTTCCTTTTCGGTAACCCACAACGCGGTCCTGGGGATCGGTTGAACCTTTTAACACAAAAAACAAATGACCCAAATAACCAAGGGAACCCTGGGGCGGCATCTGACACGCGGGGTTAACTCGTCAAGGTTGTACAACCAGAAATATCGCTCAGAATATTTGTTGATCGGTTTTAGTAATTCGTAAGAATATTTGTTGATTAGGGTTAGTGATTAGCAATGTAAGCTTTCCCAGAGTTAGTACGTGCGCGAGTGATTTAGGGACTGCGGAAACCGCGATCCCTATGATTATACGTGGTCGAGATAATTCTCACTATCTTCTGGCCAAGCCCAAAACGCCGTTTACCGCAAGCAGCGCTGTTTCTTTGTCCTTTGTCTTATTCCAGAAACACTGTATCAACCAATCACTGTAAAGCTTGCTAATGCGTAGGTATATAATCGCGAGTTTTAGTTTGTGAAAAGGAGTAAAAAGTTGGATGTAGCGCAGAGTACGCTAACAGCTCTGCCCCAGTATTAAAAGTTTGCCTGTGTATTCTGCATGTTTCGCTGATTCCTTCTCTCGTTCCCCCGAAGTTAAATCTGTTTGGTAAGAATAGTTTTGCCCTCTCTAAAATGTCCTCGTGGGTGTCTCTTGCGTAGAAAATGTTCCTACGTAAAAAGTGCGCGTATATGAGATTTTTGTTGATACCATGTACTTTATTTCCATTGTACAGTCTCGTGTTTAGCGATGTTCCACGGTTGCGTTTTCAGTCTTCGAATCTTCGAACTGCTCAAGAGGTGCATAGTTTCGCTCTCTCTAAAATGTCCTCGTGTGTATCTAATCCGTGTCAAATATTTCTACGTAAAAAATGCGTGGCTGTGAGGATTTTGTCGATATCGTGTAGTCTTCTTCTTTTGCATTGTTTCGGACCTAGCAAAATTCCATGTTATCAGTCTCGGATCTTAGAAGTCCTCAACAGGTGCATAGTTTCGCACTCTCTATTATGGTTTCGCGGACATCTCTCACGGGGCAAAGATTTCTACATAAAAAGCACGTGGATGTTAGATTGTTGTCGATATAACGTAGTTTTCTTCCATTGCTCCGTCTCCCATTTAGCGATGTTCCATAGTCGCGTTTTCAGTCTCGGGATCTTGGAAATCCTCGAAAGAACCTTAGTTTCGTCCTTTCTAAAATGTTCTCGCGGGTGTCTCACTCGTGTCAAATATTACTAGATGAAAAGTGCGTGGCTTTGAGATTTTTGTCTATATCATGTAGTTTTCTTCCGTTACATTGTCTCGCATTTTGCAACGTGCAATTGTCGTGCTTTTAGTCTCGGGATCCTGGAAATCCTTAACTGGTGCATAGTTTTGCCCTCTCAAAAATGTCCTTCCGGGTGTCTCACGCGTGGAAAATATTTCAACGTGAAAATTGCGTGGATGTGAGATCGTTGTCGATATCATGTAGTTTTCTTCCATTGCATCGTATAGCATTTAGCGATGTTCCACAATCGCGTTTTTAGTCTCGGGATATGGAAAATCCTCAACAGATGCATAGTTTTGCCCTCTCTAAAATGTCCTCGCGTGTCTCACGCTTGTATAATATTTCTACGTGAAAAGTACGTGGCTGTCAGATTGTTGTCAATATCATTTAGTTTCTTTCCACTGCATTGCCATTTTTTGCGTTTTCAGTCTCGGGATCTTGGAAATACTCAACATGCGCATAGTTTCGCCATCTCTAAAATGTCCTCGCGTTGTCTAACGCGTGTAAAATATTTCTATATGAAAAGTGCGTGGCTTTGAGATTGTTTTCGATATCATGTTGTTTTCTTCCATGGCATCGTCTCGCGTTTAGCCATCTTCCATTGTCGTGTTTTCAGTCTCGGGATCTTGGAAATCCTAAAGAGATGCATAGCTTCGTCCTCCCTAAAATGTCTTCGCGGGTGTCTCACGCGTTGAAAATATTTCTACGTTAAAAGTGCGTGGATGTGAGATTGTTTTCGACATCATTTAGTTTTCTTCCATTGCATCGTCTTGGGTTTAGCGATGTGTCACAGTCGCGTTTTTAGTCTTGGGATCTTCGAAATCCTCAAGAGGTGCAAAGTTTTGCCCTCCCTAAAATGTATTCTCGGATGCGTCACACGTGGGAAATATTTCTACGTCAAAACTGCGTGGATAGGAAATTGTTGTCGATATCAAGTAGTTTTGTTCCTTTGCATCGTCTCGTGTTTAGCGATGTGCAATAATTGCGTTTTTGGGTTCGAGATGTTTGAGATACTCAATAGGTGGAAGGTCCCACCCTCTATAAAATGCGGCGGGTCGTTGACGTGTGTCTTTACAGATATCGTTTTTACTATCGGGATCCTGGGGATCCTTAACTGGTGCAAGGTTTCTCCCTCTCTGATTCATCCTTGCGACTTTCTCACAGTTCGTTTGAGATTGTTGTCTACATCATGTAATGTTGTTATTTAGCTTCGTCTCGCATTTAGCGATGTGCCACAGACGCGTTTTTAGCCTCGGGATCTTGGAGATCCTTTACAGGAGCAAGGTTTAACTCTCCGGGAAATGTCCTCGCGGGTCTCTCACGCGTTGGAAATATTTCTACGTGAACAGTGCGTGCATTTAAGATTGTTTTCTATATCATGTAATCTTTTTCCTTTGCATGCTCTCGCGTTTAGCGATGTACCACAGTGGCGTTTTTAGGCTCGGGATCTTGGAGATCCTCATCATGTGCAAGTTTCAGCTCTCCGGAAAATGTCCTCGCGGGTGTCTCACGCGTGGGGATTTTTTCTACATGAACAGAGCGTGGATGTGAGATTTTTGCCGATGCCATGTATTCTTGTTCATTTGCATCGTCTCGCGTTTAGCCATGTGCTACAGCCGCGATTTCGAGCTAAGGATGTTTGAGCTTTTTAGCATGCGGCAGTTTTGGCAATCTCTAGGAAGAAGTTGCATGTTTCACAGGCACGTCGAAGAATCTCTAAGGGCGCGTTCGTTTGGGATATTCCGGAATAAGAATATATTCCGGCTATTCTGCTCCTGGGAGCAGAATAGCCGGAATGGAAATCCAGGTATTCCGGAATGAGAATAGCTCCCAAACAAACGCTTACTCGCATTATTCCAATTATTCTTATTCCGGATTGATCCCAAATGAACGCACCCTAATTAAGTTGACAGTGCGTGGTTTGCAGATTGTAAGCTATATCATAAAGAAGTTCCTTTTTATCCTTGCGCGTTTACAGATATTCCACAGTCAGAAAAGCAACGGAGATGACAAATTATGAGGAACAATCCCTGAAACAAAAGTCTCCCAAGACTTCTTCGAAAGCCAGTTGATTATATTGCGCTGCACGTTTAGCCACCGGGGCAGTGAAACGCTTTATTTGCTTTCCGCTAATTTGGCCACCCGAGAAAACATAACAAGAAACAATGTTTCCTAGTTTAGCCAGGACTTAAAAACATCCTTGGCTTACTTACTCAGTTTTTATTTTATTTTTGAGTATGAGAGTACGTAGCCGGTACAGGATAGCATGAGAGCATAGTCCTAACTTTGAAGCTATACGCGAATTACTCGGAATTTATTCTCGTTGACTGGTTTTTGATTCGTCTGATATCAATATAATTTCAGTCCATGATAAACCAGGGCCGTACCTAGGATTTTTTTGTCTGCGGGGGCAAACTCTACAAACCTTCACAGGGATCACCCGTATCTTCATAGAAATCCTCGCGTTCACTATATAACCTTCTAATCGCCCAAGAAACTTTTTAAAGGACTTAGAACGTATTTGGAAAATGACAATACCTTGGTAACCAGGCAATTTTCAAACCTATTTGATGTAAGGAAATCAACAATTATTATTCAGGGAAATCCTTGCATTGAGTTTGAACCATTTTACCCTTCAAAACTGTCGCAAATACTATTTTCAGAAAAAAAGCCTGATTACCAAGCACAGCGGGGCAATGATGAAAAGTATTTCCCATTTTATACGGTAACAAGAAGTTTCTTTCTTGGGCACCCAGCTCAGATTTAATACTCATATCCCAAGGAAACTGTATACAAAGTTTGGCACTTTTGTCCGCTTTGTCACGATCCGGCTCAAATTTTGCATTAAGCTACTAGACTATAATCCATCACAAAAACGGAGCTTTATTACTACGGTTAGGCCTACCGTCCACACTAATCCATCACAAAAACGGACCTTTATTTCTACAGTTAGGCCTACTCTCCACACTAATCCATCACAAAAACGGAGCTTTATTACTACGGTTAGGCCTACCGTCCACACTAATCCATCACAAAAACAGAGCTTTATTTCTACGGTTAGGCCTACCGTCCACACTAATCCATCACAAAAACGAGCTTTATTTCTACGGTTAGGCCTACCGTTCACACTAAACCATTACAAAAACGGAGCTTTATTTCTACGGTTTAAGCCTACCGTCCACGCTAATCCATCACAAAAACGGAGCTTTATTTCTACGGTTAAGCCTACCGTACACACTAATCCATGACAAAAACGCAGCTTTATTTCTACGGTTAGGCCTATTGTCCACTCTAATCCATCACAAAAACGCAGTTTTATTTCTACGGTTAGGCCTACAGTCCACACTAATCCATCACAAAAACGCATCTTTATTTTTACGGTTAGGCCTACTGTCCACACTAATCCATCACAAAAACGCATCTTTATTTTTACGGCTAGGCCTACTGTCCACACTAATCCATCACAAAAACGGAGTTTTATTACTACGGTTAGGCCTACTGTCCACACTAATCCATCACAAAAACGGAGTTTTTCTAAAACGGTCTTCATACTACTATGTGTTAACAAAATCTGTGAATTTTCCTGCCCTGTTTATGACCTGATCAGAAATTTGATACCCTATTTAAAACCTGGCCCGCAAATCAATCTCCTGTTTCAAACCTGTTTTATAATTATGTCTGGATCGCGTCCTAAGCGGGTGTTTTTTTCTCCAAAGGTGACAATATAAAAAATAAAAGGAAGGCCAGTAATTTGTTTCTTTCTTTACCCGTTTATCTCCCTTGCAATGCCGTCCTTTCTCTATTTTCTGCCCGTTTACATTGCTTGGAAGCGGCCAGAAAGTTGGGTGATCAAATCAATGCAAGTTGAAATAAGGGTGATAGGAGTCGAAACGTTTAGCACCGTTTTCATAAATCCATGCAGTTATAGTTAGTTCCCTAGTTCAGACCAATGTTAAAGGCTTTGTAAAGGGCTTCTATTGATGATCTTCTCGATAATTATAAAAAAGTAGCTTGTTCTAGAAAAAAAGACACACCCAGACTAGAGTACAAAAGCCATACCCCATTTAAGACTAAAATATAGCCAAAAACGATACCCTTTCTATGACCAAATTGGCTAAAAAGGCTTTACTTAAAGGGGCTGAAATTCAGCTCCTGGACCAGAATTTTGGTCCAAAAGTCTTAAGGCGGGGTTTTACCTGAAGGCTCTTTTGACGTCGTTAAACCTGGCCTTTCTGCCAATATCTCATTCATGTTACAAGCAACGCCAAATCCCTCCATTTAAAGCCAATGTATTTCGGTTTTGTGTAAATGTTTAGGCGATATTTGGGCATTTTGGGAAATAGATATCTTTTCTTAAAGCGGATAGGTTAAATTGAGGAAAAGATGATTTGACAGATTTGGAAAATCGAAATTTGAAGTGAAGAATTAGTAGATGGACACCAAACAGTCCCTTACCAGCCTGAGGCTTAGTCTCTTTTGGCATTGGGGAGTCAACTGTTTGGTAGTGTTCCCAACCAATTTTAATTTTAACACCGATTATCTTCTAAAATTACTTTAAATTTCACTCCTATTCAGGTAAAACCCTACCTATTTGAGTCGAAGATAAATCGGTGAAAAAGAAAACCAACAAAATATTGATGGCTTTAAGGTGGCTCGATCGGATTTTAGTGACGATACCGTTCA